>JAPMLY010000064.1:355000-380916 GCA_026401115.1 Tetraselmis chui
TGTGCTGTGCTGGGGTTTGCAGCACATATTTTTGTTGGGATGTATTATGGGGATAGAATGCAGTTTACGTATTCTTAAACACTGCGACATGTCTCCAACACGGGTCTCGGCCTTGAAGAGCAATTGCATTCAACGTATTCTACCCTCCCCATTCTCGTCAACATGCTCTTTGTTGTGAGTTGGGCGTTACTGCAATTCAATTTACCGTGGCTGATTTATCAAATGCATAGAATTTTTTATGAGTTTTTATTTATCTAGTACATGTTTTCGATTTTTAAGATAACGATATTGAGCGCCTGAATTATTATCACATACATTGATATGTAGCGCCCGATTTATCAAATGCATTGATCTTTAGATCCAATCTATCAGATGCATTGATCTTCAGTCCCAGATTTATCAGATTTATTGTTTTTTTAAAGGCTGAATATCATCACATGCATTGATAATTAGGGCTTCAATTATCAGTTGTATCGATCTTTACGCGAATGTCAATGTAAACTATCGATTCTTGATACAATAAAACGATTCTCGACCTTTATACACTGAATATCAACAATAAAGATTCTCGATCTTTAAACACAGAATTAATCAAGATTCTCGATCTTTAAGTATGAATTAATCACGATTATCGATCTTTAAATTTGAATTAGTCACGATTCTCGATATTTATGCTCTCAATTTCGATTCGGAGCCTTACACGAGTAATCGCTTAGCAACTCTTGCGGACGCTTCATAATAAGATCCAATGTATTCTATCTTATGCGGACACTTACAAAAGGATCCGACCCTTCCCGCCCCCCTCTCACCTCACGACGACCGGCCCTCCTTTTTGCTCTTATCAACGTTGTGGGTCACTTAAGGAGCAGGATGAGCGCCGGAGACGGGAGGCGTCGGGGATGAAGATATATAGCACGCCACGATGGCTGTTGGTTGGAAAAAGTGTAGGCAACGCGGGCATCGCAAGTGTGGAAAATTTTCATCCTCTCTGAATTGAAGTCTGTCATATCCTAGCCATTTAGCTAAGTGCTAGTATCTGACATTATTTGTTTCCTCTAAATGGTACCTGTATCTTAGCGATATTCAGTGACTCTTTATTTGTCATCACGGCAGTACAACTGTATCGCCGTATTTTCCCTCGACAGTACAGAGTTACTAGCAGTATCTCTTCTGGATAGTTCTTTTCTAGATAGTTCTAAGAGCTTGTGCGATAAGGTTAGATAGACGGTACAGGTAACCTCAGTTAACCTGTATCACTAGTAATAGTTTGGTTTAGTTAGCAGACAGCACAAGCTACAGGTTCTAAGGCTGTTTCTAGAACAACTGCGGTGTGGATATTTAAGATAGGGACTTACTGGTAGAGGTGAGAGACCGGTACAGAATAGAATTACGCCACACCCAGACTGTAAGAAACCCTGTTCCTAAGACAATCTTATTAATTCTCTCTACGCTGTATAATTAGATCCAGAGATTAGGTTCTACTATTAGTCTAAGGTTGCCAACTTAGCCTAACCAAAGTAGCACCTCACACGTGGTTTCGGAGCCTCAGAACAGCTAGACGAGACGAAGATGTCTAACCGAGCAGGAGAGAGACTACCAGAGGAAGTTGATGGTCGACCAGAGGGGGCGCCTTCTGGGCCGACACCGCCGACGTCGACGGATGGTAGAAGACAGACAGTGCGAGAAGGATCGAGTCCCACGATGGAGCCTATGTCGGTACACGTCACCGAGATGCTTGAACGACTAAGTAACCGAGTTGACACTTTTTCGACTGAGCTATCTCAACTGCGTGACCACGTCGACAACGGTTTCAGACATTTTGAAGGACGAGTGAACAGAAGCCGAGAGACGGAGAATTTTCTTCGAGGAGAACAATTGAGATCGGAGAGGACGCGAGAGATGCCAAGCATGATGCCGAACGATGTCAAACCAGCCAAGATCAAGAGCATCGCTACGACTAACATCGACGAGCTGAGAAACTGGTTCCGACATGCGCGAGGGTATCTACGGTATCACAGCGTTAACCCTGAAGAGCAAAGAGGAGTGTACTGGGTATCTGGCTTTCTGGAAGGACCACTATCGAAGTGGTGGTACTCCCAAGTTGCGCAGACTGGAGATGAAGTCGGTGGAGGATTTTCCGGAGTTTCTGAGATGGAGAAATCCTTAATTCAGGAATTCTGCGGAAGAACACCGGCGGAACAAGCGAGATTGAATTTGGACAAAGCAAGACAGAAAACCACGGTCCTGAAGTACGCGAACTATTTTCGAGAACAATTATTGGAGCTTCCTCACCGTCACGAAGAAGATAACGTACATGATTTCCAGCGCGGTTTGAGACCCTCGATTCATAAGGAGGTTGCCCTGAAAAACCCTAAGACCCTACACGAGGCGATTCAAGCAGCTCTGCGAGCGGAGGCAGCGGAGACCAAGATTGAGACGACCCAACGCTCGACAGGCCGACTGAACGCCATCGAAGAAGACAGCGACTTTTCAGAGGCAGGGGAGGAGATCGACAGTGAGTCGGAGGAAGATTCGCATGGCGCGACCGAAGAAAAGCCGCGGGAGCTGTACGAGATTAGACGCCTCACTCAAGAGGAGGTCGACAGATTTAAGAAGGAGGGCAAGTGCTTCATTTGCCACAAGAAGGGACACATCGCTATCGACTGCCCAGACAGAAAGAACAAGAAGAATGACAGAACGAGGAAATCCCGGCCGGGAAAGTGAGACCTGAGTCGGCAGCTCGCGGCAAGCTGCAGGATGAGGTTTCGTCTCCTACAGCGACTCAGGAAGAGACCAGAACAGAAGAAGTACGAGACCCGTTACCTCAAACGACATTGAGGCCAGTCTTTAGGAGCAAGGACTTTAGCGACTGGATGATGAATAGGGAGTATTTCCTGAAGTACTCTCAGACCTACGGACCTTTCGACTTAGATGGAGCTAGCGATAATGACGGCCTTAATTCTCAAGTGGCGGAGGATTTTTGCTGTCCGGCGCGCCCATTTCAGGAGAGAGATTTACAGAAGTACCGGAGAATTTGGCTAAATGCGCCATTTAATGAATTAGAAGATTTTTTGGGCCATTATTTGCGGAGTAAACTGCTTCATCCCCATCTGAGAGCGGTTATAGTGGTTCCAAAATGGAGGGCAAAACCATGGTTCAAGCTGCTGCGAAATTTCCGACTTGTCGACGAGCTGGCGGCGAAAGAACATGTGTTTACCTGCCCCACGAACGATGAAATAGAAGGAAGAAGGCAAGATGTTGGACCGACAAGATGGACGACGCAAGTCTACGTCGACGACACCGATCGAGTTCGATTTCTGCCTCAGAACCTACAGAATCCCCCGAAGACCTACTGGACTCACTCGACGACTCTTGTTACCGATGGCCGACGAGTGTTACTAGCGAAAGAGGACACTGGCATGGTCTGGTTTCCTGGTGGCAAACAGGAGATTGAAGACGCGACCCCGGAATACACAGCAGTGCGAGCTCTTACGGAGACAACTGGATTAAAGGTGAGCGAAACAAATTTACGCCTTTTAGGGACGGAGTCTTCCGGACAGAATAAGCGCTACGTGTATATCGCTCGCGTTCGACCCGGATCGATACCGGACGCTACGTCAACTTCTCGGGCAGTATGGGCTACCTGGAAGGAATTAATTTCGGCACGGCGTACGGGTTATCTAGTCTGTGGAGAACAGCAGTTCCCTCTTCGTTACGAGACTTTTGGGAAACCGATCGACGGGTGGATGAACAAGAACGTCCGACTAGAAGACAGTGTTCCTGCGACGCTACATGTATCCACAACCCAGTCTGGAACAAGTCTGTTAGTGTTGAGAGGCACCTTACGCGGACATCGATGCCGTATTTTGGTTGACTCTGGCGCTTCGGAAAATTTCTGCAAGGCTGAGTGGGTACGGGAGCATCACATCCCGACAGTTACTGGAGAGAAATACCGGATAAAATTGGCAGATGGTAGTACAACTACGACTCGCCAGCGACTACGGAATGAAGTGCTCACAGTAGGGACCCTGGACATACGTCTGGACGCAATTACGACAGAACTGGACAAATTCGACATCATCCTCGGTCAACCTTGGTTACAAGCCGTCAACCCGGATATAGATTGGTCTACTAAAACGATTCGCGACCGTAAAACTGGCGAAGCTATGGTGTCTGGCGACGAGTACACCGTACCTGTGACAGTACATCACTTGGAGGCGGATGCGATGGCAAAGCTGCTTAGGCAACAACCAGCAGACCTCTTCGTGATTGGACTACGAGAAGTACAGGACGCGGTCGACGACATCAACACTGACCAACAACCTGAGTGGACGACTTCGTTACGAGAATCCCTGAATGAGTTTACGGACATTATCAAGGAGCCTGACGGTCTACCGCCAACTCGCGAGTGCGACTTTGAAATTAATTTGGAGTGCGATGAACCACCTAAGGAGCGAACGTACCGTATGTCACCAGCAGAACTCCGGGAGGTTCAAGTACAGTTGCAAGACTTACTCGCAAAAGGCTGGATTCGTCCGTCTAAATCTCCGTACGGTGCCCCGATTTTATTTGTACGCAAGAAGGATGGTACCATGCGTATGTGCGTAGACTACCGGAAACTCAACGACCTCACGAGGAAAGATCGAACACCGTTACCCCGGATTGATGAGTTACTCGACTCGCTATATGGGGCTCACTATTTCAGCACGCTGGACCTGTATAAAGGCTATCATCAAGTTCGAGTCAAGGAGCGCGACATACATAAGACAGCATTCCGAACTCATTACGGATTGTTCGAATACTGCGTTCTACCCTTTGGACTTTGTAATGCCCCAGCTGGATTCCAAGCGATGATGAATCGAGTTTTGGCCCCGTATCTTGGCAAGTTCTGCGTGGTATATCTGGACGACGTGTTAATCTACAGTAAGACGGCCGACGAACACCTCGAGCATATTCGACTCGTGTTACGAGAGCTGCAGCGACACCAGTTGCATATCAAACTCTCTAAGTGTTACTTCGGACGATCGAGCGTCAATTTTCTTGGGCATGTGGTGGAAGCTGGACAGATCCGAATGGACCCCGACAAGGTGGAGGCAGTACAGAATTGGCCCCGACCGAAATCAGTGACTGAAGTACGTGGATTTCTGGGACTTGCTGGATATTACCGGAGGTTCATCAACCAATTCGCAACCCTAGCAACCCCATTAACGGACCTGACCAAGAAGACACCGGAATTTCGCTGGACCTCTCAAGCCGAGTCAGCATTCGAGCAAATTAAAGACGCGATGGTACGTGCACCAGTACTGGTAATTCCTGACACTTCTCCTAATGCAAGGTACACACTGTACACAGATGCTTCTGGATTCGCAGTAGGAGCTGTGTTGTTACAAGACCAAGGTATTGGATTACAACCTGTTGCGTACCATGCTCGAAGGATGAACAAGCATGAGGTACACTATCCTGTCCACGAACAAGAGCTACTGGCAGTTCGCGACGCTCTACTGAAGTTCCGTTGCTACTTAGATGGCGCGGCGGGATTTACAGTAATTACGGACCACGACACGTTGCGACACTTCTTTCGACAGCGCGATTTGTCTACTCGACAGGTGCGATGGCTTCAAGTTCTAGCACCTTACCAGCGACAGATGGACATCGTATACAAGAAGGGAGCAGTCAACCAGGCAGACGCTCTGTCTCGCCGACCTGACCTGAAGAACTCATTACAGAAGCTGCAACTGTTACGCGATTGGACCAACGACGAAGCAGAATGCGAGTTACACGCGCAGATGTTTTCCCTGGAATCCCGGTTACATCCTGACTCTGGACTTCATGAGGAAATCAAAAGCGCTTATGATTCGGATAAATACCTGCTTACCCGGAAATCTCT
Organism: Tetraselmis chui; assembly: GCA_026401115.1. Lineage (NCBI taxonomy): Eukaryota > Viridiplantae > Chlorophyta > Chlorodendrophyceae > Chlorodendrales > Chlorodendraceae > Tetraselmis > Tetraselmis chui. The sequence goes on from JAPMLY010000064.1 coordinate 360,888, forward strand.
GCCTACCTGGCTGGTACGTCAATCTAACGGACTCTTGTACGCCTACGGGACAAGACTGTATGTTCCGAACGTCTCTACATTACGATCAAGAGTACTGTACGAACTACACGACGCACCGACCGCGGGACACCCTGGTATTATTCGACTATTGGCAGCAGTAACCCGGACGTTTTGGTGGCCTAACATGAAGCGGACAGTACAACACTATGTACGCAGCTGTGTTACCTGTCAACCGCCCTTGGGTTGACGCATGAGTATTCCCTCTTGAAGGTCGGCATTAAGGAAAGCAGTTTCGATGTCGGCGGAGTGAGCGTGCATGCCATGGGCAGCGGCAAGGGCGAGGACAATGCGCCAGTGCGGAGGGCGATGACTTTGACGATTGATGGGAAGGTGTGGGAGTTGTCAACTCCCGGACGTTGACTGAAATATGGAGCAGCCCGGGGAGCTTTGAAGCGATCCACGGAGCCATCATGTGTGGATTTGATCTTGAAGACGAACCCATTTTTTGCCAATAACATGGCGGCCCAAAGGGAGACTGTCCATGCGGGAAGTGCCTTTATCATGGAGGGACTTTGTGAGGTGCTACTTTGGTTAGGCTAAGTTGGCAACCTTAGACTAATAGTAGAACCTAATCTCTGGATCTAATTATACAGCGTAGAGAGAATTAATAAGATTGTCTTAGGAACAGGGTTTCTTACAGTCTGGGTGTGGCGTGATTCTATTCTGTACCGGTCACCAGCGTCCTCGCTGTGCAGTACTCAGGGTCTTGGTTTCTTGGGGGTTCTTGCAGGCCAGCGATTGCGAAATCTGACAAAGTCAGGAGTGCCAGAAAATTCTCGATAAACATCCGTTCGAAGAAATTCGGAAAAGATGTTTAAGTGGTTGACTCCTCGCATGGGTTCCCAAGTGTCCTCGCTAGGTACGTTGAACGGTGCTGCCCAGCGGACCTTAAATAAAAGTCCCGTGCCATTGGAGTTAAAAGCCACGTCGAGTATTTTGTCGACTTCAAATCGCTTCGCATCGTGCACAATCGGGATTGGCTGCGCACTGTTGGCCTGTTCTGGTTCTGCATTCCATTTTTCCAGTAGACTGGCGTGTACAACATCGTGAATCCGTACTCCAGGGGGTAGCTTAAGCCGAAATGCAACCGGGGAAACTTCCTCCGTAATGAGAAACGGTCCAATGTAGCGGTCGCGTAGTTTAGAACATGGCTGTTGTACAAACCGTAGATTTGTCGCCTTGAGCTTAACCTTGTCGCCAACTGTAAAAGGTACTGGTAACCGGTGCCGATTTGCAGCGTCTTGCATGTGTGCCTGGGCTGCTTTGACGCAGTCGTGGGCAAATCTGTGCATCTCGACCAGAATCTTCACTTGCTCCGGTAAAGTACGGCTAGGCTCGTTATCTTCAAATGTAGCCGTCGTTGGAGATGTCGGCTCAAATCCTAGCGTCGCCTTAAATGGAGACATAGTCGTTGACGTAGAAACCGCTGCGTTGATCGCGAACTCCACGTTGGTAAGGTGTTGAACCCAGTCGTCGTGCAAGGGGTGCACATAGCATCGTATGACTTGCTCCCATGTCTGGTTTACTCGTTCAGTTTGGCCATCTGTCTGGGGGTGATAGCTCGTAGAGATATTAAGCTTGGTGCCAACAGCCCTAAATAGGGTTTGCCAGAAGTCGCTCATAAACCGGGGATCTCGATCGGATATTAATTTCCGTGGTAAGCCAAAATGTCGAAAAACAGCGCGGTGCATAACTTTTGCTAATTGTTCCGCTGTAATCGTTTTCGTAATTGGCTCGACAATCGTCCGTTTCGTAAGCATACAGACGAATACCACCACAGCATCATACCCATCGCACTCAGGAAGGTCCGTAATCAGGTCAAGCGATATATGCTCAAAGGGTCTGGTCGGTACCTCATGCGATTGAAGGAGTCCATAAGGCTTGTGTCGCGCTGCCTTGTTGCGTTGACAGGTAACACAGCTGCGTACATAGTGTTGTACTGTCCGCTTCATGTTAGGCCACCAAAACGTCCGGGTTACTGCTGCCAATAGTCGAATAATACCAGGGTGTCCCGCGGTCGGTGCGTCGTGTAGTTCGTACAGTACTCTTGATCGTAATGTAGAGACGTTCGGAACATACAGTCTTGTCCCGTAGGCGTACAAGAGTCCGTTAGATTGACGTACCAGCCAGGTAGGCAGAGATTTCCGGGTAAGCAGGTATTTATCCGAATCATAAGCGCTTTTGATTTCCTCATGAAGTCCAGAGTCAGGATGTAACCGGGATTCCAGGGAAAACATCTGCGCGTGTAACTCGCATTCTGCTTCGTCGTTGGTCCAATCGCGTAACAGTTGCAGCTTCTGTAATGAGTTCTTCAGGTCAGGTCGGCGAGACAGAGCGTCTGCCTGGTTGACTGCTCCCTTCTTGTATACGATGTCCATCTGTCGCTGGTAAGGTGCTAGAACTTGAAGCCATCGCACCTGTCGAGTAGACAAATCGCGCTGTCGAAAGAAGTGTCGCAACGTGTCGTGGTCCGTAATTACTGTAAATCCCGCCGCGCCATCTAAGTAGCAACGGAACTTCAGTAGAGCGTCGCGAACTGCCAGTAGCTCTTGTTCGTGGACAGGATAGTGTACCTCATGCTTGTTCATCCTTCGAGCATGGTACGCAACAGGTTGTAATCCAATACCTTGGTCTTGTAACAACACAGCTCCTACTGCGAATCCAGAAGCATCTGTGTACAGTGTGTACCTTGCATTAGGAGAAGTGTCAGGAATTACCAGTAGAAGGTGAGACATAAAACGTACGCAATTGATTCACCATCTTCAAGCTCAGCAAATTGCGTCGCAGTACGCAGTTGAAGGTCGATCTCACCCACATTGTCAAGCGGTCGCCGGATCGGAATCCCCACCGTGTCTTCGTTCACCCCTTTGAGACTGAGCTTTTGGCCCACGTAGCTCAGCGCGTCTTGCACTTCTGAGCCAGGAAGATATCCGAGGACGCTTAGGCCTTGGTACGGGTCGTCGACGAAGGTTTTGCTCGTGATTGCGAGCCCGTACGCTTGCGAGCCGTAGAGGTGAATCAACGAGCAATGCGAGACCGCGACCTGCCACTTTGTGCCGTCGTTTCGATCCATACGGAAAGAGCGGAAGTCGACGGGAACCCTTTCGTTGGGTCCGCGGACATTCATCCACACATGAAAGAAGGACGGGGACAAGCTACGCTCGGGCTCTTCCACCCAGAAAACGAGGCTGAAGGTGTAATTATTTACGAAAGTAGGCGTCCACGGGAGCACACTAGTTCTGAGCTTTGTCGGGCCATGTAGGAGGTAGAAAGACATGTCCCCGCGTACTAGACGCGAACCGTCGCATATCCCAGCGCACGTACTGCTTTGGACGTACGACGAATCCGCCATTTCGCCAAAGACATTGCCGCCACGCCAAGACTGTAGAAGTGTCAATACTGAATCATTGTTAGCGGGATCCCAAGTCTTTGATTGTCGGATCGACGGTGAGCACAGCATGATCGAAAGGGGGTCGGGCTCCACACATGTGAAGCCGGTGATCGGTGTGCACCACTCCAGCGCGAAGCGAACATGGGGTTGACCTTGGGAGCCGCTACCGTTCTGAAAAGCGGGCGTGCGGACGGTGAAGGCATATTTCTCTCCGCTCAACCGCTCTTGGGTGCTAACGACGATTCTACGACCCGCGACCATTTGCTAGTATGGAATAAAATGTTTAGTACGCCACGTTCACGAGCCCGTCGGCCCCGATTACAATGAAGCTGTCATAGTGGGAAAATACGTCGACAATAAGACTTGATGTGAGCTGCGCGTTGAATTGAACAGTGAGGTGAGATACAGATGTCGACACGTCTACCCCATTCTTCGCAAACATGCTTTTGTGGCTTTGACTCTCTAGATCACACCCGATGAGGTACTTCCCCTCTCCAGCTGTCCAATCGGCGACTGTGAGCTTCCCGATGTGATCGATGGAACCATGTGCGTGGAAAGATTTCATCACTTCGGCCCATGCCTCCGAGTTGCTCTCCACGGGCTTCGATGGAGTGAGGACGCCGTTGATCGTGAACTGGTACCTTCCGATGTCGCCAATTGGATTGGCACGCTTCGTCACGTATGGCTTAGCGGCATAACTCGTCTCGTCCTTCCGGAACATTGCAATGAGGGTTTTCAGAGATTTGTACGGCGAGGAAAATGCCATGGACATCGATCCCGAACCATTGCTCGCAATCCAACGGTGCTAGGAGTAAGTGCTGAAAGGGACGACGATACCGGCGCTGTTCACCGCCAAAAGTTCCCTGTCGACCATCGGATCGAGATGAATCATTTCCGCCACGTACTCGACATCCTTCACTGCCCATAAGCGATTAGCATTCTGGATTTTCTCCTGATCTCCAAGGGTTAGCTCCAATGTGAGATGAGTTCTAGCCATCGCACCTACCGGGAGGTACTTCTGCTGCATGCTCCCGACGACAGCGCTCAGCAGCGGGATACAAAACACCCGGGACGAGTTACCGTCAATTTCTTGGCCGAACCCCTCCGCAATCGTGCCTGCGTAAGTCACTTGGTTTGCGTCGCCTGATACGTCGAGAAGTGCGTGAAACATAGCGTTACACTCCTCGATGTGCTCGAGGACACCCCCGCCGGCCCCACCGGATGCGGAGACCTTTAGCGAGCGGATGACCGCGTGCGCCGAGCTGTCAAGTGTCAGCTTGTTTGTCGCCGTGCTGTCGAGATTTTGCAGCCGGAATTTGAGGTAACTCTGGCGCGTGTTCAAGTATTCTCCGCGATTTCCGGTGGGAAGAACAAACTTTATAGTATTTCTAGGATTGAACCCGGAAGTTCCATTTTCCGGAAATATATGAACTCTCGATTTGGTGGCGGGTGCAGCTTTGGGCTTGTTCCCGTACACAAACGAGTCACTCATAGAGCTGCGGCTTTCGTTCTGCATTGTGTTATTTATAGTATCGTGTCAGAAAAAAATGCTAGCCTCTCTCGAGTTTTGAGCCGGGGCGTCGCATCTGTTCGTACGCCGATCGTATAGCTCCTACGTGTCCCTTCATGTTGTCAAGATTAACTTTTCCTGTATCCAAAGCTCCTTCAACACCTCCGGCTAATCCGCCAATCCCGCTAGCTATCGCACCTGTCGATGCTAAACCAGCACCCAAAAAAGGGTTGAATGCGGCAACCGGGGCAGCCGCGGAAAGCATCCACCCGCCGAGCTTGCTGCCGACGAAGTGAACGCCGTGAGCCACTTTTTGCCCGAGACTGCGTAGACTATGAAGCTTTTCGCCGATAAAGCGTCCAAGTTTCATTTTGCGTGTTTGATATATGCTCAGATTTTAATGTTTCGCGTGTGTTTTTCCTCGTACATTCGGGAATTTTGCATAGGAAGGTACCCCCGGAGGGGGACCGAGGAGCCTCTTTGGGGGATTCTCGCCTATCTTGCCATCTTACATAGGAGATTTTTCTTTTACCATTTTCCCTTTTGCCAATTCCCCATCGATATACCGGGCCAATGCTTCTTTGCCATACTTCTTTTGTCCGGGACTGATTTTGACACCCAATTCTTTAGCCAATTTTAGAAGTTCCTTTGTTGTTACGATTTGAGACTCGGCGACTTGTTGTTCCAAAGAACGTCCCCAGTTCGCGAAGGTCTCTTCACCCGAGGGTACACCCGACGAAGACGGGTTTGTCGCCTCCATCGCCGGGGGTTCGGGCACTGGTATGGAATGTGGCAGCTCTCTTTTGACGTGGGTAATAGGTTCTCTCGCGTGTTGAAAAGGGTCTTGTTGTTGCAAATTTGGTGGTATCGGCTGCTGAATAATGATCGGCGGCGGCATCGGGGGCGGCGGAGGTGGGGCTGAAATTCCCATGGTCCATCCCCGTGTGAAAGGCTCCGATTGATTTTCCGGAAGGGGTCCGCCATTTGAGACGGTTTGTACGACGTTCACTCGTACGTTTTGGTTGCGGTTAACAAATCTCCTGCGAGGTCTTGGGGGAGGGGGTTGTTTGCGCGTCGGTTTCTTACCCACTGTTGGTTTCGAGGTCTTGGTTTTTCGCCGCGGCATCGTGTATACCTATAAGGTCGAAATTCTTATACATCTCCCCCGTACTTGTGTCTGCGAACATGAACGCGAACGGCCGGTCAAATATGAAGCGCATCACCTCGTCCGCCTCTTCCCGGGGTAATGATATGAGCTCCTCGAATATTGCCGTTGTTTCCTTCTTATTCCGAGGTTTGTATAGGAGAAAGTGGCTGAGGGTCTTGCGGATGCCCAATGGCATTGCATTGTAAGATTGAATGAGTATTATTATGCTGAGCCTGTAGTGACGTCTATTGTATATTAAATCGCGAATGCTGTGCTGGATTTCATTGTCCTTTAATGACGCGGTCACGTCGTCGAGGACCATCAAACTAATTTTCTCTTGCTCGGCCGATTGCTTCACCGCCTCTCGGATTCCTTCCAATGTACCAATATCCAATTCGTCATACATCATGTCGTGGTTCTTGAAGATGTTTCGCTTCAAACTCGCCACGCTGTGTGGTGGCATAACGACGTGGACGTGATGAAAGGCCCTGCGGTACGCTTGCTTGCTTGACAGTAAGTTGACGAGCATGGAGGTCTTACCCGTCCCCGCAGATCCGATAATCGCCATGAAAAATGGGCGATTTGGTAAGGGGTCGATCACTTGGTCGTGGATTTTCTTGTCACACAGAAAGGCCGGAGGTTTCACTGTGAATGTCGATCTTTTTTCGATGATGAGCCGCATTTTACGTTCTTCCTTTTGTAGTATCCTCTGATTTCTTTTGGAGACACCCCCCATGTTACAGCCTCCAACACACGGTATTGCTCATCGCTGAACCCAAACCCGTCGTAGTTTTCTTTCCACCAAGCAACGCTTCCATAGTTCGAGTTTTGAGCAAGCAAATGGGGATTTATCGGGGCGGGCGTACTCGCAGCCACGGACGAAACCGCTTCACCGTGAACTACCTCCGAACCGATAGACTCAAGTAGAGAGGAAGTAGCCGTCATCGCTCTATTTATTTTCTAGTACAGAAATAAATGATATGGGACGAAGCCATCTCGAACGCGGCGACGACAGTGACGGAGACGATTCAGAGCACGCCGTTACTAAGGCACTTGGCGATGTTGGGGGGAGCGATGTGGTTGGTGGAGAGGTTTTGGCCGGCAAGATCAACCCAAAGGCAGACGAGGACCTTAATCCGGAGCCCGGGTCTACAAAAACTAAACGAGTAGCGAGCGAAAAGATGAAAGCCGCTCTTCAACGCGCCAGGAAGGCGAAAGCTGAGAAGCGGGAAAAGGATAAACAATCAAAAGCAATTAGTTACGCCCCCCAGTTTTTCTTCGATATTGTTTAAAGAGTGCTCCAGCAGCTGTACTTGGACACGGCGTACGCTGACGCGAAGCTCGATGATGGAACCCACGTATTTTCCCTACTCGATCCACTGACCGCCCCGCAAGGGTATACGCTGCAGGTTAGGCTGCTGAACGCGTGGCTCCCGCATACATATCATAGTATATTCGACGGAAACGACACGCTGGTTCTTCACTACGACGACGGTGATGAGGTTCCAGGACAGCCGGTCACCATCAAGCTTCCTCGCGACAACCCGTCGATCGATGACATCGTCGCCTTCCTCAACAACGGGCTGTTAGATGAGTACGTGGCGAGTTATGACGAGAACACGAATAAGCTGTCGCTGCGTGGAACGGAAAACGCCGAGCACCATGTTGTGATTGGGGAAGGTACCACGTGCACGAGGCTACTAGGTTTGTCCGTTGGGGACTCCGCACAAATCGTTGACGGAGAGCTCTTGCTCGCCGCTAGTCGTATCGTGGACTTGACGCGCACGAGCAGTGTCTTTGTGCATAGTAACTTATTAACTCAAAACCGTGACCCCCGGACGCGGCGTGTTGGCGACATCCTGGCGAAGATTCCCAGCTCCGCACAATTCAATGAAATTGATCACTTTAGCTCCGACGCGTTCGTGGATGTGTACAACCGATATTCAAGCTACGTGAGCATTCGCCTAAGTGATGATGACGGTCGAACATTGAATCTCAACGGTGGACGATTCACGGCGACACTAAAAATAGCCTTTAATAGAAATATCGATGAACCAATCTCGGCAAGCATCAGCACCGCTTCAGCTCAACGGCCGTCGGGAGGTGGAGGTGAACCTATCCCAAATCGAATCCCTGTACCGGGAGCTAGCGGCCCGGGTAACGGTGGAGGAGACGGAGAACGACCTGCAGGACACGGACATTGATGGTGTTAAAATAGACCTCGTGGCTCTTAGTAATAAAGTGATAGGGTTTGAGGATGAGTTTAGCGCCTCAAACATCCGCACCGACAATATCACCGCCGTTGGGTTTGATACCGACATCTCCGTGGGCGCCTCGCTCTTGCCGACGACGGCGGCGTTGGTGGGACCGATTCACTCCCTCGGCAGCGAAACGCACGAGTGGAAGACGGTTTTCACCGAGGACGTTAAACTGGATGGCACGAGCTTGGCTACCACCTTGGGGGGATTGAAGGAGGATATAGACGCCATCGAGGACCTGAATCTTGTGCAGCACTTGAAGGTCGAGGGAACCGGGTTGATAGGCGTCGACCACAACAAACGTGACTTTGGGGCGTTGGAGTACCCGTGGTGGACCATCTACACAACCGACATCACCGTGAACGACAGCATAAATGCAAACATGCTCAAATCCAGCCGCTCGGATACCGATGACATCTCCGTGTACGCCAATCTATCACCGAATAACATTGAAATCGGTGGGAACACAATAGGGACGGAGACGAAGCCGTGGCGCACGGGGCACTTCCACAACGTATACGCCAAGAACCTATTTGGGCAAAATGAGGAAGGTTACTCTCGCCGGGCGCTGCTCGACGGGGACCAAAACGTGTCCAACGACATCTTGCCGCAGGCTGATAAGAAAGTAGATTTCGGCTCAACAACGAGACCTTTCAGCAGAGCATTCTTCGAGGAGCTGCTAGGGCAAGATGCCACGGGGACACCGAGGAGGGCATTGTTGGAAGGAGGTGATTACGCGACGGCCAATCATTCGCACGGCGACGATTACGCCCCTATTGCACACACGCACGACGACTACGCCACAACCGGGCACACGCACGACGACGCCTACGCCCCTATTGCACACACGCACGACAACTACGCCCCTATTGCACACACGCACGACAACTACGCCCCGGTTGAGCACACGCACGACGATTATGCCCTTGCTGAACACGCACACGACGCCTACGCCCCTATTGCACACACGCACGACAACTACGCCCCGGATGAACACACGCACGACGATTATGCCCTTGCTGAACACGCACACGACGACTACGCCTCGGTTGAACACACGCACGATGACTATGCCCTTGTTGAACACGCACACGACGACGCCTACGCCCCTATTGCACACACTCACGACGCCTATGCCCTTGTTGAACACGCACACGACGACGCCTACGTCCCTATTGCACAAACGCACGATATCGAGGATCTGAATATCGTGCAACACCTGAAAGTGGAGGGATCCGGGTTGATCGGCGTCGACCACAACAAACGCGACTTCGGGGCGTTGGAGTTCCCATGGTGGACCATCTACACAACCGATATCACTGTGAATGATAGCATAAATGCAAACATGCTCAAATCAAGTCGCTCGGACACCGATGACATCTCGGTGTACGCCAATCTAACGCCGAATAACATTGAAATCGGTGGGAACACAATAGGGACGGAAACGAAGCCTTGGAGGACGGGTCACTTCCACAACGTTTACGCCAAGAACCTATTTGGGCAAAATGAGGACGGATACTCGCGACGAGCGTTGCTTGACGGGGACCAAAACGTGTCCAACGACATCTTGCCGCAGGCTGAAACGAAAGTAGATTTCGGCTCAACAACGAGACCTTTCAGCACGGCAGTCTTCGAGGAGCTGCTAGGGCAAGATGCCACGGGGACACCGAGGAGGGCACTGCTAGAAGGAGGTGACTACGCGACGGCCAACTACTTGCACAGTGAGTACGCGACGGCCAATCACTCGCACAGTGAGTACGCGACGGCCAATCACTCGCACAGTGAGTACGCGACGGCCAACCACTCGCACATTGAGTACGCGACGGCCAATCACTCGCACAGTGAGTACGCGACGGCCAATCACTCGCACAGTGAGTACGCCTTGACTACGCATACGCACACTGGGTTCGCCCCGACCAACCACTCGCATGACGACTACGCCATATTATAAATCAAATAATATAATATAAATATAATTATATCAATATAATATAATCATTTAGCGAATAATCAAACGGCCCCCATCCTCTAGAAAAAAGGGGTAGTAGTCATGGACCAACATAACCGAGGGCGTGCCAAGCATAGCGGAAGTTCGGAGGTCCGCATCGAGTTTGCCATGCTGAGCTCCCCGGGCATCAAGCTTGCCCGGGAGTGGGAGACTAGCACCTATATGAGGAACATTGGTGTTCGTGCGAGCACTTGTGACCGTCACATAGACAACAAGATGACGATGTCGAGCCATGAAGTCTAATCAAACCACATCCCCATGTCGATCTGAGAAGCTCCCGACCGAATACGGCGGACCTCCAACCGCAAGTCCCGCCCCTTAGTAGTAGCCCGCGCTTCAAGCATGAAGTCTTCAAGCACGTGGACAATCCGATTGTGGAGCTTGTTGACGTACCAAGAGCACGGGCACCGTGGGAGGTGGTCTATAAGCATAGCATATTTGGAGCGTTCACCCGACATAGAGGTGCCCGATGCCGTGGACTAAGATCCAGACCCACGAGACTGCGAGGGAGCCTCATAGCACCGTGGGCACTTCCGAACATGAGAGGCACGCTCCGCAATGAGGCCAAGCACCCGGTGCGCCGCCATCGTACAGCAATCGAATGGCACCTTGAATATAGACTCATGTGAAGCTATAAAGATTGCCAAAGCCTCGCGAACCATACCGGAAATCACCCTCATATAGTCCGGTGGGGAAGGCTTGCAAAACGCCAAGAGGATAAAGTAGGCAAGGGCACGAAGAATACGCGAAACGCCCCGTTGAATATGCCCCCCCGAATCTCCCGAATTGAATTGAAATGAAATTGAAATTGAAATGAAATTAAAATTGAAATTGCTTACACCGATACCGGAAAAAACTGGCTACTGTCTCTCGGCGCTCTTTGATGTGCCATTGTAGGTCTCATTTGGCAGGGGATAGACCGCGAACCACTAATTCCGACCTCTCCATTGGCAATAGCGATACCGTCAAAAACATACACGTAAGTAAAAAAAATTGCGTACAATATGAGATGAAAGCGTCGCTGTTCTCCACGATACGCGGCATGCTCGAGCCGCGGCGGGGACGCTGATCGGCTAGGTTGGTCAGCTTCTGGTGGTCGAGTCGGACCTACCTGAACTCTGCTCTTGTGCGACTCCGGTCGTGCCGGAGCTAGGGGGGAAAGGCAGGCGAAAACCTTCTCGCTCAGGTCGTCGACGGTCCCTACTTGATCCATGCACGTCCCCGTCCGAGATATCAGGTGCTCCTCCCGTCGCAGCTCGCCACCTAGCCTAGTCTTCTCTCCTCCTTCGGGGGCTAGGAAGAGAAAATAGCTAGGCCTAAAGCCTTATCCGGCTGTCTCTCCTGCCCATATGCCAGATTTTCTCATGTCCCATGTTCGTTCTCCGTCTGTTTCCAACACCTATATGATCGCGATGTGGCCGTCCGTACCCTCCCCCGGTGGATTACGTTGTCAGGGGAGGGTACGGACGTATACGAAAAGTATGCCATTACGACAACCCTGCATTAAGGCACTCTGCTTGAGGCAACTTGTCGATAAACGGGTACCGACTAGGTAAGGGGTTGGTAGAATACATGGATCGACTCGCCGCTCCTCAAAAGATGGTGGATGCGGGTATATTTATCCAAAAACCCCCCGTACCGTGCCGATCCTCCGGCTGCGACCCTCCTCTATCCTGCGTAGCTTCTAGCCTCGTCCCCGGGGGAGACTTAAATCTCACATGGTTGGCGACTTCTAGCGAGATAAATATACTATAATTCATATAATTAATTCGTACGGGTATTCGCAGAAGAGTACGACCAAGGAGATGCGGACACCCAAGATGCCTTGCGAACCGTGTGGGAGGCCAAATTCGCCAACCGAGCAGAGGACCCCGGCATGGCGGACCGACGCGTCGATCAATATTTATCGCTTGGCCAACGATCGCTGCCACGTCGAACCAACCGGGCGATCCGAGAGTCTCACGAGCTAGCCGCCGGCGCGGACACCCAAATTCAGCTTTTGCTTAAGAAACAAGTCGGAACAAGGCTACCCGAATGGCTGTGGGTCGCCGTGTACAAAGTGCGGGTTGACATGCTCACACAAGCAGCCCGCGATCTTGCCACAACCAACCCCACCGTCGCCCTCCTAGCCCCGATGTTGTATATTGGACACCGCCGTGACTCCGCGATCGTTCGAAATCGAGTTAGGGTATCCGTGTTAGCACTAGCATCCCGTTGCATAGTACTTATGTACAAGGTAGCTATTTGTCATTCTAGTACTTAGTGTTATGCTATTAGCGGTACTCTATTCCCTATTAGTGGCGGTCGGCCGGCCTTGCCGGTGCCTTCGCCGGCCGCCATCTCTCTCCTCTCACTTCTCTAGTCACCACAGCCGGCCCCCTTGTGGGGCCGGCACGACCTCCGTGTAACTATCCGTTCCCAACTCTAACAGGTTATGGGCCCTCCACCAAGTTACACTAGAGAAGAGCGTGTGTAAAGCGCTCGGCGCCACGCTAGTCCTACCTACTCCCACGTAAAAAAGAGTAGAGCGTGTGTAAAGCGCTCGGCGCCACGCTAGTAATTTATCGTCCCACCGACCCCACGCTTCGCCTTCGAGCTGGTTGTCCGCGACTGTCCTACCATCTCCCACGTAAAAAGGAGAAGAGCGTGTGTAAAGCGCCCGGCGCCACGTTCGCCCCACCCATCTTTCAGTCTCACCTAGCCTTTCAGTACTTTAATTAGTACTGTTATTGTTTTTTCCCGAGGCAATGCCGCAACGCTCACCTTACTTAGCGAGGAGCTTAACTTTCCCACGGCGAAAGGAGGGAGTCAACACGAGCGCCCGTCTATGTTTTTGCGTGCCTACACGCCACAAACAACCTTGTTGGTTGTGCTCCTTCCTCGCCGGTCGCTCTCATGCGTCGGCTAATTCCCCCGCGGACAGTTTTTCCCGCTACATGTCAGAATAGTACATTACGCAGTACATTTGGAACTGCTTCATATCGGCAACTCGCCGGTAGCGGCACGTTCTTGTGAGCGCATGTCGCTACACCTACCCGGCCGGAGACACACGCTACAAGCACTACACCTTCTACGAAGATGACACCTTCCTCAACGCAAGCTAGGACGACGTCAAGACCTCGGCTACCTTGAGGGGGGGTGTTAGCACTAGCATCCCGTTGCATAGTACTTATGTACAAGGTAGCTATTTGTCATTCTAGTACTTAGTGTTATGCTATTAGCGGTACTCTATTCCCTATTAGTGGCGGTCGGCCGGCCTTGCCGGTGCCTTCGCCGGCCGCCATCTCTCTCCTCTCACTTCTCTAGTCACCACAGCCGGCCCCCTTGTGGGGCCGGCACGACCTCCGTGTAACTATCCGTTCCCAACTCTAACAATCCGACGGCGCGAGGCGCGCGAGAAGTGCTAAGGGTTTAATTGAGCTAGTTCGTTTGTTGCTCGATGCTGGTCTGCGGCACGGTAATGACTTTCGCTTCGACGAGTTTTATACAGAAGAGGTATTGGGACGAGTGGATCATGGTCATGGCCTTGAAGCATCAAACGCCATCGACGCAAGCGTGCGGGAGGATTTGGTCCGCCTCGGCGTAATAAAGGACTTCATTTCGGGCGCTGGACCTCGACCCTTCAACGCAAAAATAAACAACTCTTTGCTTGGCGTGACCAACATATCGGGTTCGCTCGGTGCTCACAACAAACCTGTCGGACAGTTAGACATCCCGGCGCTCATGGACAAGTTGGCTGAAGCGCGGAAAGTGTTGAACCGCAAACGTCGGGAATATCTCCGGAAATTTATCAAAGATGAGCGCGGGCGCCGCGTGCTTCCAAAGCCCGGCGTGCCTAAGGATGGTATCGGTCAGCTTAATACCGCCCAGCTCTCCCAAGCACAGCGAGCTGCACGTCTACGCGCCATGAACGCCGCCGCGGCTGTTTAGGCAGTGACCATGGCCCCGTGTGGTCACTCCGTCGTCGCAGATCCATCGCTTGTCGTCGTAGGCGCTCAAGGCGCTTTTAGTCGCACTAACTGTGCAAATTCTGTGGTTCCTAGACTGGATAATCGTCTGCTTCACCGTACATGCCGTGCCATCCAAAGCTGCTTTGTATTGTTCCATCATGAGGTCCCGCTGCGCCACCGCTTTTTTGATTCCCTTTGCCGTGCGCTTGGTTGGCCCCACCACCCGTGAAACAGTACATCTTCGACTTGAGGCCCACAAACTCGCTGATAGGCACACCGTTCATTTCGTCCTTGAATTTCCCCACCACCTTTTTGTTCATGCTCGAGAAGAGCGGGTGTTCTGAGGGGTAGTCGCTTGTGTCGAAATGCTATACCATTTGCCCCATGTCCGCATATACATCCGGGGTCTCGATGTGGTAGCATAGGGAGTCGGTATCGGTAAACAATAACCTTGCCTTGTCGCCGTAGCGTTGACGAATCACGTCATAGTGGAAACGGAACATCAACAGCTTTGAAAGGTCCAATATGGCGGCCTCCTTGAAGATTGGCTTGTTTAGCATCACATCATCTTTGATCCGAGACACCCCCGCAATGTTCCCTATCACATTACACCTCTCAAAGCGTGGGTCTGCCACTCTTTTTTGCAGCTTGTCGTCGTTCGTGAAAAATTCATAGCTCGTTTGCGTTCGCACATTTTGCATTGTCTTCCCGAACACGCTATTGTTGCAAAGCTTGAAAAAGTCCTTTTCGAATGCATTTTTAGCCTTTGATCGGAGCGTTGTGTTTTTCTCGATCCATGGCTTCAACGTTTGTGCCTGTTTATATGTCATTGCGCGGTGGAGCTTGGTTACTCGCAGCCCCTTTGCGACGTAATACTGCAAAAGTCTGACGTCGCACACATAATTGAGGTGTGGGCGGAAATGACCCGCGAGTTTTTCACATGCGACCCCCGGTGATGTTGTTGAGCTTATGGCTTTACCACTCGCGTCCGCATATCCTAGTGTGACCCTTTCCGGGGCAAGTGGAAGGTCGTTATGACATTCGTGTAGTTCTTGGGGATATTCCAAGTCCACCTCCACAGAGCATCCGTTCTCGCTTTCCCAATTTCCATTCAACACTTGATCGAGGGATATGTCGCTCCACTCGAAGCTCCCGCACGGCAAATACTGCATCATTGCCCACCCGTAGAGGTTGTTTGCGTCGAGGTACAATATGTTGGACTTCGGCTTGCTTGGATCGTAACCATCGACATGGGGGTTATTTGCTTTGGCATACCGGTGGGTAACGACCGACACACCTCCACGAATCCCGGTCTCGAAAAAGGTGTACTTATCCGGGTCGGTATGAATCAGCTCGATCTTGATGTTCGTTTTGCATGCTTCTAGAACAACACCGTCAATGTCCATCCCCGGAAGTGTTATGTAGTGGCAAGGATCAAGGCCGTATTGTTGCATACAAAGTTCACGGAGCGCTTCGAACACATCCGCGAGAAGTAACACATCCGCTTCCAAATATAGGTCGTGATATTCGCGGAACGTCTTGCACTTGAATTTCTCCCAAACCCATACCGCTTGCGCGTAGCCCTCTTCGGAACACTCTTCCCCGGATAAGTCATTGAAAAACTCCTCGCGGCATGGGAGGAGCGAGTTGTCGAGCTTCTCCACCGAAGAAAACCACTTGTAGGGGAAGACCCCCTTGCGAGTAACTCGAATAAGCTCGTCCGTAGTCAACCCCTTTTGGCTGAAGGCTTCGTAGAAACGGGGTGCGTTCTCGGGGTTCCCTCCGATCAAGTTATTTGCGAGTTTGGACAGTCCGGCGTTCAAGAACGATAGGCTGTCGAGAAACTTATAGCCTCGGAAATTCACCATCTTGTACTTTTCAGAATTGTCGGGAATAACGATCAACTTGCAATTTTCGATGTCATCCGCCTGAGAAATAGCTTGTAGGATAAAATGGTTGTCATACCCTTTACCGTTGTGAAAGAACACGGGAATTTCCGTGTTGCGAATTTGTAGTTTAAGGTTGCAATCCGCATGTGCTGCGCCGATGAAGTCCCCCGTTTTGTGATCGTGATGGCGGACTTTGCGTGTGTTGTTACAGTTTCCGAATGCTTTGTTGCATTCACAACATAGCTCAGCCATATCGTATTCCTTATTGTCCTTTTCCGTCATATTCATCGGCATATTCTTGGTGAATTCTTTCACGAGCATGGGGCGGATATCTTTCAGTTTCTTGATGAATTGAGCAGCCGCATCATCACCTGTGACTTGAAACGAGAAGCTCGCGAAGCCCGAAGCCTTGGACTCAACGTGGGCGCGGATTGACACGCACTTGTGCTCGGAGCTTCTTTCGGTTTTTCCGGAGGGGGTCACCTCATCGATGGGTGCGTT
This sequence comes from Tetraselmis chui, assembly GCA_026401115.1. Lineage (NCBI taxonomy): Eukaryota > Viridiplantae > Chlorophyta > Chlorodendrophyceae > Chlorodendrales > Chlorodendraceae > Tetraselmis > Tetraselmis chui. The sequence goes on from JAPMLY010000064.1 coordinate 377,602, forward strand.
GATCGCCTCGGAGTCCGCATATATAACAATCGGGATTGTCATCTTTTGTGTGTGCTTTTGAAGCTCATTGTTGGGGCGTCGCCGTTCTTGTCAGGCTTGGGCACCGAAACCCGCATGGGCTTGAATGCGGCACATCGGTTTATGTGATCTTCGCGAATAAATATAATATAATACATACTATATTCATACGATGCCCAACGCGAGCGCAAGCGCGAAACAGACCGCCTTTACCGTGAAGCCAATCGCGAAAAATATCAAGAATACTGTCGTCTATACAACGAACTACATCGTGATGAAATGGCGGCAAGTCGTTGTCGATTTCGCGAAAGGAATCCCGACTACAATCGCGAGTATTATCGCCGAAAAGTATAATCTACGGGACGGTCCGTGCGCCCGACCCGTAGACGACCAAGGAAATTAAATGCGCCTTCAGATGCGCCCATGGCCGGACGCGCTGGCCTATCTCCGATGGGGCCAATTGAAATTCTAGAACCCCCGGCAATTTCAAACGCACCGTCAGAAAATCCGAACCCCCAGCAATTTCAAACGCACCATCAATAAATCCGAAACCCCCGGCAATTTCAAACGCACCCTAAGAATTTGGAAACCCCGGGCAATTTCAAACGCAACCTAAGAACTTGGAAACCCCGGGCAATTTCAAACGCACCATCAATAAATCCGAAACCCCCGGCAATTCCAAACGCACCCTAAGAATTTGGAAACCCCTGGCAATTTCAAACGCACCATCAGAAAATCCGAAACCCCCGGCACTTTCAGAATTTCCGGGGTGCGTTTAATTTGGGATAATTCTTTTCTAGGGGATAAATAATATACCCAAAGATCACCAGCGAAAATGTCTATCCGAGTGCCTTCCGTATCCGAGCTTCCAACCGCGGCCTACAACCGCAACATGCACCAAAACACTATGACTGAAGTGTTGCGTGAATCGGCGGTACTACAAGCCGCTATCCCCCCGCGCTTCGTGCCGCCAATGAGAGACGTCGGGCCGAGGCCTTGGCTAGGCGTCTTTCATCGGCGGGGGCATATACCCCCTCGGGGAGGAGATCCCGGGCTCGGTTCACCCCGGAGGAGAGAGCCGCGAGGCGTCGTGAGGTTCTCCGCCGCAATGTGGCCACCCGGGAAAGGCTAGCCGAGGCCACCCGGGAAAGGCTAGCCGTGGGGGCAAGAAAGATTGCTGCGGCCCTCAAGCGCATTCGGGAGGAACGAATGAAACGATCTAGGCTAGCATTCTTGCACCAAGTTACCCCGCCCCGCTTTCCTTCCACCCGCTCCTTATATTATGAAGCTACAAATCACTTTCAAGTCATCAACGGAGTCCAGATCGAGTTGTACCGACTTTTGTTCAACCACCCAAGCGGCCTACGATCTTTTAAGGTGTGGCTAACAGTGAGCGCACTCTTCTCAAAAGATGATGGTAATGGTGAAGTGATAAATGCCATCGGGTATTTGAATATGAAAAACACTCTTCACGGTGAAAGTGACATTCGGGCGTTACTAACACATTTGTCATCCAATATTGTAAGCCCGGAAAATTACATTTTTATTATTATCGCAGGGCTGGCGACTGCTAGCGAGCGCCGTCCCTAGCGCTGCTTCCCAGCTGTCCGCCGCCAGCTCCAACACCCTCGTCCCTCCGCTGATCCGTCCGTACCCCTCTTCGCCAAAAAATATTTCGCAAACGCCGCCCCCGCCCCATCGTCGGGAGAGTATCTGCGAGTATTTAGTCGCGGAAAAGACATATTGGACTGGCCGAGCGGGAGATCCCTTTGCCGGTGTACGGATATTATGTTTTTTCCAAAACCCTCCGTACAGGGCTTCTCGACAGCTGCTGATCCCGCGGATCGCAGCTGTCGGTACCTCGTTCAGCCCCCTACCGTGCCAGGCCTGGCGCGGCTATGGGGTTACCAGCGCCCACCGCGTGGAGGTAGAGGTAGGTGCCGACGGGCCTGCGAGCGCACACCCCTCCTGGGCCGCCGCCGCTGCGCCGCCGGCGGGCGCCCCACCTACATAATCTGACCACCCCATCTCGGTACCTGTACCTCTTGTCGACGCGGAAGAGTCCATCGCTACGCTGCAACAATTTTCTCCACCAGCTACAACCCTACTGACTGACCTCACGGAAGCTCGACCGTTAATTCGAACCGAGCCGACCGTGAAAACTCCAGATGGTGGACACCAGGTTACTAGCTTGGTGGATTGCGCTGCGACTCTTGACTTCGTATATGAGGACTTCGTACGACGCTTTTCTTTTTAGACTCGAAAGTCCGTGACCAAGACACATGTTCGACTTGCCAACGGACAACGAGTGACTTCTTCGACAGTGTGCGATGTTACTTTTGAGCTGGCTCGACACGAATTTCACCGGACTTTTTACGTCTTACGTGATTTACGTGCTGTTGATTTAATCCTGGGTTTACCATGGCTTGATGACGAACATGCCTCTTTACAATTTGGTTCAACCAAGGTTTTTACTCTAATGGATGGCACAACAGTGGAGACTACGCTCGAAGAGCGACGCCCTGATTGTCTCATAATGTCATATACTAAAGTTCGGAAACTCATGCGCAAGACGCGCCGCAGCAGGGGGCGTAGTGCTGAATTTTACGTCATTGAACTTACGCCAGCCGATGACCAACCGGTTGACTTTCATATTGGAGAGGAGCTGACATTAGAACAACGTGACACCTTCCGGTCGTTACTATACGATGACTTCCCGGAGTTATTGCAACCTGTCAACTCTCCGCATGTAAGCCGACAGTGGGATCATCACATTGACACAACCGGCCCGATGCGACGTCAACGGCTGAAGAGATTGTCACCTGCAGAGCGCGCTGAGCTAAACCGACAGCTCAAAGACGCCGTGGAGGTTGGTCTATTCCGTCCCAGCTACATTGAGTTCGGCTCGCCAATTCTTTTTTGTGCGTAAAGCTAATGGCTCGCTAAGTCCGTGCATTGATAATATAGTATGGCGGCAGAGTTGGCTGATCGCCTATCTATTTTGGGGGTAGTTCGTCGCTTCCCTAGTATGGGTGCGTTAGCCTCTCGTTTATTGCGTTCTTAAATTTATGTCCGCATGCATAATTTTGTTCGTCGACTGTCGATCTACTTCTATTATTCCCTTTCGACGTTTTTGGGAAGACGTGCGGCGAGAATTCAAGCAACGTCTATTTCATACTCTTCATGATACTTTGGGTTCCTGTCTTCGCGACGCTTTGCAGGAGGGCAGTGCTGATGATGTGGCATGCCTTCTTGTTCCTCAGGCTTAGTCGGCATGTGGGGCTTTCCTTCCTTGCT
>JAPMLY010000065.1:0-240453 GCA_026401115.1 Tetraselmis chui
GTGTAGAGGTTGTGGTATATGATGTGGGAGAAGTGGTGGGGGTTGAGGGTTGGGGGGGTAAGGGGGGTTCGCGGGAGGGGGAGTTGTGCGGCGTGGTGGGGGGGTGTGGGAGGTGAGGGGTTGGGATGGGTTTTGGAGTGTGATGTGGGGGAGGGTGGGTTGGCGGGGGGTGGAGGGGGGGGTGGAATGGGGTAGCGGAGAAATTGATGGGGAGGGTTTGGGGGTGTGTGAGGGCTCGGGGGAGAGGGAGGGCTGTTGAGGGTGGAGGGTGTTAAGGAGGTGGGAGCGACCGACAGGGAGGGGAGTGGAGCGGAAGACGTGGTGCCACAGAAGAGAGTGAAGGGAATAGACTGTGTGTTTGGGGTCGAAATGAGGGGGGTCGTAAGCATGGTCAGCAGGTGCCGTGAGTATAAAGTATGTGTGAAGGAGGACGTGGGTTCCACAGGACCACGCCCGAGGTGAGTCGTTCTGTCGAGGGGGGTTGAGAAGGCGAGGAGTGAGGAGTTGGGGGGGGGTAGTCGAGTTCCATGAGGCGATAAGTGAGAGGGAGCGGGCAAGAAGGGACGGGGGGGGAGGGTGGTGGAGGGAGTCCACCCAAGTGGCGGAGTCGTGTGTCACGTGGAGGAGGCCGAAGTGGGAGTGCTGCCAGGTGAGGACGAGGAGGGAGTTGTGGGGTGTGCCCGGGCGCGGGGGTACGCCTCTGTTTGAGAGGTTGGTCCACTGGCTGGGGTATATGTGATGGTTATGGAAGGTGTCTACCTCGGTGTTTGTGATAACAGTGTAGGTGTTGGAGGAGGTGGAGTGGAGTTTGGCAAGGGAGGTGGCAATGCAGTAGAGGTTTGAGAGGTCCTGGTAGTGTCCCCATTGGAAGGAGAGCACTGCCGAGGAGTCGAGGTGGCCGATGGGGGTGGGGAGGCCGTGTTCCAGGTTAAGGTCAAACAGGTAGTTATGTAGTTTGATAGTGCAGGTATCGGGTGCGAAGTGTGACGGAAGTGAGGCCCTGAGTGGGTTGGTTACACCGTGTGTACGGATATCTTGGGTGGGGCGTGGGAGGAGGGCAGGGGGTCGAACCTCCGGGCCTGCTGGCCCGTCTGTAGTGGAGTTAGGGATGGGGGCTGGCCCTAGCGGCCGAGTGGACATCAGATGGAGGAATGGGAGGTCCAGGTGAGGGGAGGTGTTCCTCATTGGCTTCCGCGGTGTTGAGGTCTTCGTCAGGGAGGTCTTCGAGCTCGAAGTCTGAGGTCGCGGGGGATGAGGCAGGTAGGGGAAGGTTCGAGGGGTGTGTGTTGGGCGGGGGGTCGTGGTTCCGGGGGTTGGAGTGGGGGGTGGGTTGTGGGGAAGGGGAGTGTGTGAGGCGTCCTTGGGTCAAGGGGTCATGGGGGACGCGGCGGTGTGGGGGTGAGTGCGGGGTCTTTCTGAGGGTGTGGCGTGTGTGCTTTAGGACGCCGGACGGGGGGGCTGGTTTGAGGGCTGGGTCTGTTGGTGTGCGTGCCGTTGGAGAGGAGTCCATGGGGTCGGTGTGGGGAAGGGAGGGGGGGAGGAGTTGGAGGGGGGGAGATATCATGTGGGGGGTGGAGTCAGTGCGTTGGGGGGGGGAAGGAGGTGGGGGGTTAATGCCGGTTGGGTGGGAGGAGGCTGTGGTGGGGTGTGTGAGGGGGGTGGAGGAGGAATCCATGTGGTCAACTGAGGTTTCGAGGATGGTGGGGAGGGGGGGAGGGGGAGGAGGGGTGGTGGCGGGCAAGGGGGTAGGGTCAGCAGGGTGAGCGGGGTGGGGGTACGTAGGAGGGGCGGGGGAGGGGGAGCGACGTTTTTTGGAGGGGCGCTGGTTGCGAGTGCGAGGGGGGGGGGGGGAGTATGAAGGGGCCAGTTGGATGTCGGGTAGAGAGTCGAGGTCGAGGGGGGTATCGTCAGGGGTGTCCAGCAGGGAGCCGTCCGCAGGTTCTTGTTGCCATGCCTCGTAGGTGTTGGTCGCCTGCAAGTGGCCTGTCCATTCGAGAAGGAGAGAGGGGGGGTTGCGAAGGAGGGATTTGTTTTTTGTGAGGGTGAGCTGAGGGGGGGAGGGGGAGGTGGTGAAGATGGGGTCTGTGATGCGGGACCTGCCGAAGGTGGAGTAGTGGTGGGGTGTGATGTATAGGGAGCATGTGGTGTTGGTGGGGGTGCCGCGGTGTATGTAGGTGTGGGGGAGGGGAATGGTGGCAGTGCCGTTGGTTGAGATGAGGATGCAGTACATGATTTTGGTGAGGGAGATTTGGATGCTGGTGGCGATGTGAGGGGAGGGGGAGGGGTGGGAGCGGAAGTATGAGCCGTCAGGAAATTTTTTGAGGGAGGTGTGGTGTGAGATGTCGAAGGTGGAGGGTGTGGAGTTGTGGGAGTGGGTGTGTGACTGTGCGTATTCTGAAGCTGTTTGATGGAGGAGGGTGGAGAGCCAGTGTGAAGAAGGGATAGTACCGTTTGACGTGGGTTGGGGGAAGGGGAGGGGGTGGGGGGACTGGATGAGGACTGTGGTGAGGCAGGTGTCAGTCCAGGAGGTGCCTGGGACATGGCCTGTGAGAGGGGGGGGTGTGATGGTAATTGTGTAGTTTTGGGGGGTGGGGGGTACGGTGTGAATAGCATTTTGAAGGGTGGCATGAAAATGTACAGGTCCTGATTGTGAAAGAACTGGATTATGGGGTGGGTGGAGGATATGCATCCAGAAGGAGAGGGGGTCGTTCACGACCTGGACGGGTTCCCGTGTAGGTTGTAGGGCGTCCGCGATCTGGAGCAGGAGTTGGGCTGGTTCCGGGAGGTCCTCCATTCGGGGGGCAGGGGTGGTGGCGCTGGCGTTCCAGGTGTCGGCGAGTTCCGTGGCGAGTCGATCTAACAGGAGGGCCTGTATCAGGGGAACGACGTCTGGGCCGGAGAGATGAGTGAACAGGGAGGAGCTAATTTTCAGGCGTTGGCCCGAAATTGCGGGAACGGCTACAGCACGTATAATCTGAATTTCTTGCTGTCTCAGGGTGGTGGAAAGTTGGGGGTCCGAGGCGGCGCTGGGTGGCGTTGGACCTCCCGACGGGAGTTCACGCTGGCGTGAAGCGAGCTGGTAAAGCAAGCCAACTGTGATGCAGGAGGTGGGGATGTCCAGCCGGACCTCCTGGTGACCATGTGAGAGTGCGACTGGCAGAGGGGTGAGATCGTGTTGCTGGGGCATGGCTGGGTGTGGGGTGCGGGTGACTGAGGCTGTCCATTTCGCACGATGGGCGAGTTCCCGACCGATTATATTTTTCGCGCGGGCCGGAATATCGGTTAGGGCGTGAACTTTTTCGAGAAGCCAGCGTCGAGCGAGGGAGCAGGCGGAGAGGAGCATAAGTGAGGAAGACGGCGTGTTCGGTAGGAACACACCGTGGAGCCAGAAGCTGGCAGTGTCAGGAGGGGCGGTGGAGTACTGGCCTGTCAGTAAGTAGGAGTCGATCAGGCGAGCAGAGAGGTCAACGGCCCCTCCAAGGTCGGGGGCAGTCGTCGGGGTGGAGAGGACCAGGGGAGTTTGAAGCCCTGTGCCCGGCGTGGGTTCCAGGGGTGTGCCTCGTCCGTAGTCCGCATGTGCGAGCTGTGGGGCTGTGAGGAAAGGAGCAAGTGGGTGACCCACAAGGCGGTTGCGGGGGCCGATGTGGTCGTCCGCGAAGAGGGGTGTGGGGCGGTCTTTGAGGAGTACCTGTTTGTATGATTCCGGGAGGGCGGAAGGTGATGACATAGTGGTCGTAAGGTGGGTGTCGATGTGTGTGTATGTGGTGGATTTGGAGTGGAGAGAGAGAGGGTTAGAGGTGGTCAGCGTGTGTTGGCGGCACACGACCAGGTCTGATGGGACCTGGGTTTGTTTTTCACGGACGTCTGATGGGAACGTCCGGACGCTCGGAGGGGCGCGTGAGAGTGCGCCGGCTCCGTGGGAGAGTGATTTTTGTAATCTTTTTGATACGCACGAGTGTCGTAGTATTGGACGGAGTACTCGGAATGTTTGAGATGTAGGCGGCGCAGATTCCGGCATGTGAACCGAATTCAAATTTGTGAAAGCTGCGCCTTGGAGTGTGTACCGTCTGATGTGCCTACGGATCCACTGACCTGGGTGAGCTAGGCTCGGGTGGGGAGAGGTGATCGGTGCCCGTCGTCCGACGGGCCCTGTGGTCACCAGTCTATCGCTCATAGGGAGGCCAAGCCCGGAGCGAAGACGGTCGGCGTTGCTCATCCGAGCTACCGACCCATCCCCTATAATTTTTTACGTCAGTAGTACTTTAGTAGTACTTTGGATCTTTTTACTGTCTTTAGTGACGGTAGGATACGTTTTCTCGTGCCCCGCTCACCTCTTCCCCACTCTTACCTGCGATTACCTCACTGTAGACCCTAGTGCAGTCGTTCTCCCTCTCACTTTCTCCACCCTCCATGCTCTGCCCAACTCGCCTGTCGTTACAATATTGACAACTCTTCCCCCGATGAGACTAGCCCGCCCGCCCTGCGGCTATCCGACAGCTTTACCGATCACCCACCCCCCCGCGTACTTACTTGCCCCGGAAATACCGCCCCCCTCTTACAGACACGGTCTTGCATTCACGTACCCCTAACACTCTCAGCGATACACGTATTCCCCCGCCCCTACACTCCTCACTCCCTTTAGGCATGCTCCGCGGCTTCTCTCGGAAGCCCCGAAGCACTTTTGATACGATATCGACAGCCCCCTCTGTCACTGCAGTTCCCCACTATCGCCCCCTTCCTAATACCTACCACACCTTGCTTACATTTTTTCAATCCCCCCTCCCCTTCCCTCTCATACTCTCTCCGCCATCCCTACACCTCCCACCCCCTCCTAAGCTCCGAACGACCATCCGTTCCAAGGACCTTCTGCTCGCCGAAATGCGCAAGACCTCGACGAACGGACCCTCCGGAGCCTCACACCCTCGCCCTCCACAAGCCTCGGCCGGCAAGGCCGCTTATCATCATTAGTCCCCCACAAGACGGGCCTCACGGCCCGGAGGTTAGTCCCCACAACCAACCCCCCACCCCCCAGCCCGATATCCCGAAGTCACACTGTCAACACCCCGCTACAATCCACTCTCCCGGCCCACTTAAACCCCCGCACCTGCTGCATAGCACTACATAACTACTTATTCGACCTAAACCTTGAATACGGCCTCCCCACCCCCATCGGCTACCTCGATACCTCTGTTGTCCTCTCCTTCCAATGGGGACAATATCATGACATCTCTAACCTATACTGCCTCGCTACCACAATAACCAAACTCCACTCGACTCCCACCGCCTCGTACACAATTATCACTAACAACGAAGTCGATAATCACCACCACAACTCCCACAACCCCAGCCACTGGACTAACCTCGCCAACCGCGGCTCCCCCCCCCGTCCGGGGACGCCTAACCACTCTCTCCTCGTCCTCACATGGCAAAACTCTCACTTCGGCCTCCTACACCTAACTCACTCCTCCGCTACCTGGATTGACTCTCTACACCACCCCCCTCCGTCCGACCTCCTCGCCCGCTCTCTCAATCTCCTCTCCGACTGGAACTCCCCCCCCCCCTCCTCCCGTCGGAGTCCTACGCTCACTCAACCAGCCTCGCCAAAACGACTCCGACGGAGCATGGTCGTGCGGAACCCACGCCCTCCTACACACCTACTTCATCACCACAGCCCCCCCGGACCAACCATACAATTCCCCCCTCCTTCGACCCCCGGTCCTCGGTATACTCCCTCCACACTCTCCTTTGGAACCACACCTTCCGCTCCGCCCCCCTCCCACAGGGACGCCCCCACCTTCTCGACGCCCTCCACCCCCCCACACCATCCTCCCCCCCTCAACTCCCACCCCTCCCCACCCCCTCCCCCCTCCCTTCCAACCACCACCCGTTGAACGCCCCCCCGACGACCCCCCAGCACCACCCCCTCCCTCCCCTCCCCCATCCTCCCACACCACACATCCCAACCACTACACCTCATCACCCTCAACACCCGCGGCCTCCACACCTCCATTATGGATGTTGAACACCTCTCCACCTCGCACCGTCCGGACGTCCTCTTCCTCACCGAAACAAACCACGACACCCACAAATCCCGCTGGCGCATAGCCCTCCCCCAATACCACCTCAAAAGCTCCCGACCTTGCTACTCACCTGTGCCCCTACCCAACGCATGCGTTCTCTTCGCGGTCCGCAGAGCCTCATTCCAATCTGCCACTGTCCTAACCCCGCCCCCCCACCTCATCCCCCATATCGCCGGACTAAAAATCGTTCCCCACTCAGGCACCCCTTACCTCCTTATAGGAACTTACATGCCCCAGCTCTCCACCCCCCAACTGACCCGCCTATATGCAGAAGTTGCAGCATGGGGCCTCCGCCTAGCTGACGACCACCCGCAACACCGCACCCTCTGGGGAGGGGACTTCCAATCGACCACCACCACAGGTACAGGTCACCCTGCCCTCACCTCCCTACTCAAATCCCACCTCCAACCCCTCCACAACCCCATCCCTACCTTCCCCCGCAGCGGAGGCTGCCTTGACCACTGGCTCACCACGCCCCCTTCACCTCTCTCCCTCCCACCGTCCTCTTGCTCGATATTCCCCTCCCCCTCCCACTTTACTGACCACTCCGCAATCCACCTCGTCATTCCCGCCCCTTTCTCCCTCATGGCACATCCCCCCCCTACCCATACCCACCCCCACACACATCACACGACGCGCAAGCTCAACTTTCGACTTCCTCTCACACCCGACCACATAAAAGCGTACCAATCAAGCACCCCCGACCTCATCAACCAAACGGCCGCCCTCCACGCAGAAATTCTCAACACCTCGCACACCTCGGCCTCCCCCGACACCCTCGACACCCTTGCCTCACAATTCACTACACTCCTCTCCCAACACATGGACCACGCAGCCACAATTTGGCCCCTCCTCCCCGCCAAAAAACCCCGCCCACCCCAAGCGTCCCTTGACCCTACTTGGCTCACAAATAAAACACGCACTCACATACTCAAACTCCGTAAATGCAGCAAAAACAACGGCCCCCTCCCCTTCGCCCAAGCCCTCTTAAACACAACTGAATATCTCTCCCCTGACGCCATCAAACAACAATGCCAAGCACGTATACGCCAGCTCCTTCACGCCACCACCACGGATAAGATAAAGAAAATAAAAACTCGAGCCAATGCGGCCTACGACACCTGCCCCAAACTCTCCCACCGCCAATTGAAAATTAAAAGCGGCCTCCTACCCCCCGCCGGCGCCGCCTCCACCCTCCACCGCATTACTAGACCCGATAAAACTACCGCATCCTCTCCCTCCGCCGTCATTGACGCGGTACACTCTCACTTCGCCACCGAACTCGGCCGCGCCACCCCACACGACCTACCCACCCCCCCGTGGGAACTCCCCGACAACCCCGACAACTTTACTATCGAACCCCGCGGTGACCCCTCTCTCACCCTTGCCGACATGATTACCCGCGACACTTTCGATAAAACCCTCAACTCCCTAGGCACCGGCAAAGCCCCCGGCCCCGACGGTATCCCCAATGAAATAATCAAATTCCTCCCACCGGCGACCCGCTCCGCCCTCTTCTCTCTCCTCTCCCTCCTCGCCCACAAATCCTACACCCCTCCTGATTGGTGCCACAGCACAACATGGCTCCTGCATAAAAATAGCGACCCCTCCCTCCTCGACAACTACCGCCCTATCGCCCTCATGAATAACTTCCTTAAACTATGGACAGCACTAATCAAAGATGCAGGCTCGAAATACGCCGAAACCCACGGCATCCTCAGCGACCAACAGGACGGATTCCGACAACACCGCAGCATCCACGACGCCCTATCCTCCCTCATTATGACGATGGAGGACGCGAAACTCCACAGCAAAGACATCTACGTCATGTACGCGGATTTCAAAGGTGCCTTCAACGCCGCGGACCACCGCATCATGTTCAAACACATGCGTCAACTCGGTATGCCCCCCACCTTTGTCGACACATGCGAACACCTCTACGGGGTCTCAACCACAGATTATACTACTCCACATGGCCCCACCCCTTCTATCGACATTAATCGCGGAACCCTCTAGGGCGACACCCTCTCCCCCTTTCTATTCACCCTCTTCCTTGAACCCTTCCTTCGCTGGCTCACGGTGGGAAGCCGGGGCTACCGCCCAGGCCCCCCCGCCACTAACGTCGACCCCACAGTACCCACAGCCACATACCCAGGACACGGCTTTGCTGACGACCTCAGCCTCGCCACGGGCTCGACCCCCAACATGACCATCCAGCTCAGGAAACTCTCCCTCTTCAGCGCCTACACGGGCATGACCGTCAACATCCGCAAATGCTGCATCACCGGCGCCCTTTGGCGCACAGGCAACGCCCTCACCCTCGCCAATACTACCCTCCTCGCATCCCGCCTGCAAACTCAATTCATCTCCCTAAACTCCACCCCGGCCCCCATCCCCTCCATTGGCCCCAAAGACACATACCGAGTCTTAGGGGTAGAACTGAACACCTCCCTCAAATTCACCAAACACTGGCGCAAACTCAGACATACCACTGCATCCCTCATCACCGCCCTTTCCACCTCCCCACTAACACAGTCTCGCAGAATCAGGGTCATCCGTGGACTCCTCATCGGAAAACATTTTACCCTTCAGCTCGGCCTCTTCACCGACTCCCAACTCGACACTCTTGAAGGACAAATCTGCCGCGCACTCCGCTCCGCCGTCTCCTCGGTACGTACCCTTCCCCGCACCGCCCTTCACCGCCCTACCTCAGACCTAGGATATGGCCTCCCCTCCCTCAAAGCCCACGCCGCACAACTCACAGTTTGCCACCTACATAAAATCATGAACAACTCAGGCTATAGAGGCCACATGGCCCGCGCCCACATCCGCACCTTATCCACCACGTACTCCCACTGGCCCTTGGAATCCATCATGTCCACATGTTATACACCCCACCCACACTCAAGTGCTTAGTCAGAGCTCAGCGCGATGCGGGCACCCTATTCCATAACATCCCTCCACTCTCCCTCACCAACCCTATCGCCTCCACAATCCGAGCCCACTTCACCACGCAAGACAACGCCCTCCTCGCCTCGCTCCGGGACAAAGCCACACACATCACCGACCCTCACACATACAAGCAAGCATGCTGCGAATTCTCTCCCCGCAAAACACACGCCTCCCTCCTCCCCCGCCTCACCCCCCTCTGGAAAAATAACATCACCACGTGGCCACAAGTCCTCGTCAGAGCCACCTCATCCTCCTTCATCCTCAAATCATGCAAATCCATTACCACACTCACGGGGTCCACCACCCCACTCTCAGTTCCCATCCGCCTCCTCGCCGCAATCCTCACCGAACCCCTCGATACTATCCACAACCGCCTTTTCCTCACTAGCCTCAATACCAAACAAGCATCCCCCCCCGCCACTATACACCCCTCATGGATTCTCCTCCTCTCCCCAAACCTCCCTCGCTCACCCCCCACCCTTTCATCCGGCATCTACACCTCCCACACCACACACCCCGCCCCCACCGCACCCACCACACACTTAGACACAGAATACCTCACCCCCTCGGACCACCACTACCCCCCTTGCGACGTAACGCGTATCATCTCCAAACACAAGGACACAGAATACGGACAAACGCAGTACATGGTTGAATGGGCCCCGGAACGCCTCACGGAATGGGACACTCAGTTACAACTTGACGACGGCTTCCGCCTCATCTCCTCCACCCCCACATCGGTATGCCTCTCCACCCCCTCCCCCACCGCCTGCTCCATCTGTCATGACCCACTGCACACAGAACCCACCTCCACTTGTTGCACCTGCCCGCACTTTGCCATACACTCACAATGCCGCCCAGCTCAAGGCCCCACCACATGGCAGTGCAAGTGGTGTGCTCGCGGCCAACAACACGACCTCACCCGCTTCCACGAAGTCCAATGGGCCCCCTGCCTACAACTACACGACACCATAAGTGAGACCCCCTCCGGCCCCACCGCCCTCACCGCATTTAACTCCGGCTATGTCCCCTCCACCGCACCCATCCTGCCAGAACCCGGACCCCCTCCCTGGTCACACCCCCTAATCGCATTCAACCATGACCCCATTAACCCCGACCTCGATATGCTCCCTACCGGCAAATTCGCCATCCACGCACACCCATCACTCCACGACACCACCGTACTCTGCACTCCCGACGGCCGCACGGTCACCACCCTTAACGGCCCCCGCGTCCGCCACCTCTTCCAACTCTTCCGCCACGACCTCACGCAGTATACGTTCGAAGAGGAGGTCTACCACCTCCTCACCCGCCTAGGCTCTCGCTCAGAAATCCACTCACCCACACCTGCCACCACCACCCGTAATAGATGGGCCACTAGAGAAGACCTACTCACAGCTCTCCGCCACACATTTCACATACAGACAGAACTCTACTCCGACCCCTCCAATAAATCCCTTCACTCCCACACCTCCACTCCCTCTACCCCGAAGATATAATCTTCTCATCTAGCGGCAGCAATGCCCCACACACTTGGCAAGGCACCAACATAGCCAACCCCGAATACGACCACGAATGCATGCGACGAGCCATGGAACACGCAATCACCAGCGCACACCTCACAACCCCTCACACACCCAGCGCAACCATCCTCATCCTCCCCCGATGGGAACACACTCCCTACCGCCACTCCAAATACATCAACTTCCCATACACCCACCACCTTTACACCCTCCCCAATGACGCAAACACCTCCCTACCCCCCGACCAACACACTGGCAACCCCACCCCTACCCCATTCGGCACACGATGGATGGTCGACATATACCTCGTCGCCAACCCCCTCGCACTCTCCACCCTCCCATCATCCACAGCCATGACCGCACTTCACAACACTCTCGAATCTATCTACGACACTCGCCTCCCCAACCCCATCATCACCCCCCCCACCTCCACACCTCTTTGACACCTACTCACCCCACTCAGCAAGTATATACCACCTCCCCCCAAACCCAACTCACCCTCTCACGTACCCCCTCCCGGAACGCGTGCATCTAACATACCCCCCAACCAGCGGTACCCTTGCCCGGAATTGGCAGGACTTTGTATACACAGACGGCTCGAAAAAAGGAAGCTCATCCCCCCTCGGAGCACTAGCTACCCACCCCGCCTCGGACACCAAAATCAAAATCATGGTGACCTCTACCCCTCCCTCACACACTATAAATCGCGCTGAACTAGCTGGCATAGATATAGGCCTCCAACTTGGCCGCACCCACCTCCTCACAGACAGTGCGTGCTCCCTCCGCCTCATACAAGGATACTTAAACTGCCCTTCCGCTTACAGACACAACATTCACCGCGACACCCTCTTATCCATCTCACACACCCTTAAAACCCGCTGCGACGCAGGCATCCGTACACACCTCGGCAAAATTAACGCCCACAACCACTCCCTAGGTAACGACCTCGCAGACACCCTCGTAAACCTAGTCGCGGATGGTCACCCACCCGACACTACATACACCATAGGTTCAGAGGTCACGATAAGCCACTGGACCTGGCCATACACCCTCATTCCACAAACCCTAGGAGACCCCATGCCCTACAAATACACCAACCTCAAAGCAGACGCACACACCTACAGCACCAAACACACACACACACACACACCTCGCAAACAACCAAACGCGGAGCCCTCCTCGCCCGCGCCGCGAAGGACTGCGCAGATTTCTCTTACCACAAAAACACTCAACCCTCACAAATATCCTGTTCACACACAAACAAGAATTCATGTGGGGAGTTCACAACACCCGCCTACTCATTCATAACCCCACCCTGCGCTGCCCCCTATGTGGCCAATTCACTAGCAACGGCCACATGGCCGGTGACTGCCCCACCATGTCTTGCCTAAGACAGGACCGACACAACAGCGCGTTGCAACTCCTACTCTCCCTATTGGAGCGCCACAACGGAGGATGTTGGGAAACCATCACCGCAGACTTCGGTAACAAACCCATAAAATCCTTTGCTTCCCCCTCTCCTGCCCACACTCCGCTTGACTGCCACCCACCCCACCCTACCCACATGCCCACCCGCCTTGTTGATGCTAACGAAGGTCTCTCGCCCGACTCCCTAACCTCGTGTCCCGCCATCCTCCCTCCTGAGATCCTCCCCCCCCGCGCTCAAAACCCCGGCACACAAACCCGACTTTATCCGCCTCCTCGAACCTCGATTCGTGGGTCACTCAAACGGTCATCGACGTTACGCATCCATCAAAAAGATTCAGATAGGGGAATGGAAGTACTGCACAGACAATAACCTCTCCCACACAGCTCACCTCATACGTGCCAAATACACACCCCTTGCTAATGCCATCCGCAGCCACTGGCCAGGCACAGTGGTTGACATCCTTCCCATCGTCATGAGCCGCACAGGTACACCGCATTCCTCCACCATCACGAGTCTCACCTCCCTACTCACCGCCCGCACCGACCCTCCTGATAAACTCGTCTCCAAAGCACGCCTCGACACGTCTCGCATCCTTACACAACTCCATACGCATACTGTCCAATGGCTGCATCACCTCCTACTCATATACCGCATCAAGTCCCGCACGACCTCCCGCCGCGCCTCCGCACATTGCCCCTTCGCACGACCCTAAATGCACGCAGCCCTCGCCTCTTCTTGCACACCTCCCCGGGGGGGAGTAAAACTCCCGACCCCCATTGGAGAGGTTGGATTTAGGTGGTTAACGGTCTAGCCCTGACTTGTAAGTTCCCTGAATGGCATAGTTGGGAGGGCCCAGAGACAGCAGCCGACGCATCCGGCTTTTGGTGAAAAACCGGCGCATACGGTACATGTTGTAAACAATTTCAGTTTCAATTTCAATACCGCTAATAGCAAAGCACTAAGTACTAAGATGACAAAAATCTATCTTGTACATAAGCACTTGGCAACGGGATGCTAGCGCTAACACTCCCCTCAAGGTAGCCGAGGTATGGACGTCGTCCTAGGTTGCGTCGAGGAAGGTGCCATCTTGGTCGAAGGTTGAACCAAATCCGGTCGACAACATCGGTAGGCTGAAGGCTAGGTGAGACTGAAAGCTTGGTGGGGCGAGCGTGGCGCCGGGCGCTTTACACACGCTCTTCTCCTTTTTACGTGGGAGATAGTAGGACCGTCGCGGACAACGAGCTTGAAGGCGAAGCGTGGTGTCGGTTGGACGATGAATTACTAGCGTGGCGCCGAGCGCTTTACACACGCTCTACTATTTTTTACGTGGGAGTAGATAGGACTAGCGTGGTGCCAAGCGCTTTACACGCACTCTTCTCTAGTGTAACTTGGTGGAGGGCCCATAACCTGTCGGAATCGGGAACGGATAGTTAAACGTAGGTCGTGCCGGCCCCACAAGGGGGCCGGATGTGGTGACTAGAGAAGTGAGAAGAGAGAGATGGCGGCCGGCGAAGGCACAAGCAAGGCCGGCCGACCGCCACTAATCGGGAATATAGTACCGCTAATAGCATAATACTGAGTATGAGGATGACAAATAGCTACCTTGTACAAAAGCACTTGGCAACGGGATGCTAGTGCTAACAGTTCCGCATGACGACCTTTGGTGAGGCCAAGTTAATCTTCGGGATGGACATCGTTAGAAACAAATATACATGGACCATCAGTCTCTCTAAGAACAATACACCAAGGGGATTATAGAGAAGTACAACATGTTGAAAAGCACGCCCTTTAAGGAACCCATGGCACCCACACATTGTCGGGACGGAGAAGTCGCATCCGACAAGGACAAGGTGGGCTTGACGCCACCGGAACACGAGACCTTCCGTGCTATCCTCGGGTCCGTGAACTTTCTGCGCATGTGTACCATGCATGACATTGCATTTACAATCAGCGTGATTAGCATGCTGATTGTTGCCCCTACGGAGCTGCACATGAAGCAGCTCAAGCGCATGCTACCGTACGCTACCTCAATGGTACAACACGCATCACCTATGGCATGCCGTCACAAGACAATGCATGCGACATCAAAGTGTTCTCATACTCAGGTCGGGGAGCTGACACGACGACCAGACGATCGCAGTCGGGGGAAGTAGTAATACTTAATGGTGAAGCAGTCAATTGGACCTCCAAGCAGCAAAAAATGGTGGCTTTGTCAACCAAAAAAGCAGAGTACGTTGCAGTGAGCCGTGAATGACAAAGCGCGGTGCACTTTCAGCAATTGATGAAAGATGTTCATCAACGCCAACACGGTGCCACAACAGTCTATGAAGACTATAAGGGAGCAGTCAAACTTGCCAACAACCCCATGGCTTCGAACATGACAAAAAACATCGATATCAAGCACCACTATATTCGGGAACTGGTGGATGCCAAATCATTCGTAGTTGTGTCAATGGGCAAGTAAAAAATGTTGGGAGATGGCTTCATGAAGGTGCTACCGGAGCCGAAGCACACGATGATCTTCAAGCGTTGCGTTGGATCGGCGCCAAGTGGAGATTAGTTTGCTTGCATTACTGACAATCATCTAGAGGAGCTACTGTAGTAAATAATTACAGTACATGTACTCTCACGGTTCTGAACGTCATCGGTGAGTAATATATATAGTTTATATAGTACGGATAAACGAGATTCAAGCGGCAGTGTGTCTTGCTGCTCTCTAGTTAACTTGTAACCATCGCACCGCGCCTCGGCGCACGCACATGTCGACACACCTGACGTCTCTCGGGCACCTCCGATAAGAGGTTATGGGTATCAAAGTTGAGGGGGCGATAAGGAATGATAACACTCGGTGAGTGACACTGCATGTCATCTCACCCTCAGCAAGTGCCTAGCACTTGCCTATCACAGAACACGCACTCACCTTGTGGTGAGCACACGCCAACGTATATTCTGAGCCTTTAGATAATATCTAACGCTCAGCAACTTGCCACCATCAGCAACCTAATCCTCTCTATTGTTGATTGGCTTATCATCTTATTGCGCTGAGTCACAGCCGTATTGTCACGATGCTACTTGACCAACATTGCTGTATAGCTACTTGATTACCACACAAAACTATGTCTTACAACAATGGGCCCACACACACGAGTTCTAATCCCGGCGATCGCACATGTCACCATGTGCAAATATGTACTAGTCCGCGTCCGAAACACCGGCGGCAATTACAGGACTGTATGCTCGTACACGTTTCCGTGCATGCACGTTCGATGGGGATGTCTTGGTCCCATGCTCATCCGTAGCATCCACGTACTCGCGCTTGACCGCGCGCGTAAGATGTACCCGCGAAGATTGACACAAAGCGCTGAACAACTGGCCCTTGCATAGCGATGCCTAAATAGCGTACAATTACACTAAGGATACCGACTTTTGAGGCGGTACTTGGCAGCGCGCCGGGTTACAAAGGGAAGGTCCGAAATTGAAATTGAAATTGTTTATAACATGTACCGTATGCGCCGGTTTACAACATGTACCGTATGCGCCGGTTGCTGTCTTTGGGCCCTCCCAACTATGCCATATAGGAACCTGTGTGTACGTTGTGTCGGGTGGGTGTCCGTCCGCAGCTTGGTTAACGAGTGTGTCTGCGAGGTCGCCGCCGATTGAGTGGTTGTGTGCTTTGATTTTGCCCAGGTGTGTTCGGATGCCTGACTCGCAGCGGGTTTGGAGGGTGTGTGTGATGGATAGGAGCGTGTCACGGTGAATGTTGTGTCGGTATGCGGATGGGCAGTTAATGTAGCCTTGCAGAAGGGAAGGGATAATGAGCCTTGGAAGGGTGTAGAGGTGGTTGGTGTGTTATGAGTTGATGTATTTGGATTGTCGATAAGGTGTGTGTTTCCCATTGGGGGAGTATGAGGATGGTGGCGCTAAGTGAGTGTGAGGCTGTGGAGTGGGCGCTAGTGATTGCATGTTCCATGGCGCGGCGCCGGCATTCGTGGTCGTATTCCGGGTTGGCGATGTTAGTGCCGTGCCATGTGTGTGGTGCGTTGCTTCCGCTGGATGAGAAGACTATATCTTCGCGGTAGAGTGCGTGTGAGAGTGTAAGTTAAGTTGTTTATTGAGGGGGCATAAGTAGAGTTCCATCCGGATGTGGAAAGTGCTGCGGAGAGTTGTGAGAAGATCCTCGCGTGTGGCCTATCTCTTACGTGTGGTGGTGGCGGGTCTGGGTGAGTGAATTTATGAGCGTGAACCTAGGCGAGTGATGAGGTGGTAGACCTCTTCTTCGAAAAAGCGGTGTGTGGGGTCGTGGCGGAAGAGTTGGAATAGGTGTCGGATGCGGGGGCCGGAGAGGGTAGTGACTGCGCGACCGTCGGCGGTGTAGGGGATGGTAGTGTCATGTAGGGTGGGGTGGGTGTGCATGGTGAATGTGCCGATGGGGAGCCGTGTTGAGGTCTGGGTTGATGGGGTCGTGGTTGAATGTGACTAGGGGATGCGTCCATGGGGTGGGTCATGGGTCGGGTAGGACGGGTTTTGTGGAGGGGACGAATCATGAGTTGCATGCGGCGAGGGCGGTGGGGCCGGAGGGGGTCTCGCTGATGGTGTCGTGGAGTTGTAGGCAGGGAGCCCACTTGACCTCGTGGGATGGTCCGATAAGAAGTGTCGCTATCGCATGTTTGAGAGTACCGGTGTACCCACTATCACTAGGCTCACCTAATATTAGAGAGTGCAAGCCCGGGTGAGCGCGGATGTTCGCACTCGAAACAATAGTGCTCGACGGACGCGTGAACGGTGGATGGAGGGTACGGTCGCAGGCTGGTTTGTAGACAAGTACCCGGGTACCAGATAGGAAAGAAGCCGGGGGAAAATGGCCGGGAAAATTTTTAAGCGCGGCGGCAGGAGCGCTACCTTTTTCTATCTAGCTATCTCGGCCCCCTTCAAATGCCCTCGAGGTGTTGGGGGACCTCGACAAGGAGATAAGTCGCGACGGGAGGAGCGGAACGACATTGAGACGGGGCTTACGGGATGCGACGGCGGTATTGACAAGCGACCGCATGAGGATGGGCTTTTCACTAGCATCTCTCCTCCTGTTCCCGGCAAGACCAAAGTCACGCGGGCGCTAGATTAGACTGGCATGTCGACCCTCTCGAGCGCCGATCGGCCTAGGCCGGTCGGCAACCCGTTTCGGTGGGAGCGGGCCGTGCATCGTGAAGGTCGAGCAGCAGTTTCATTTTGTATTTCTTGACAAGTGGATTTAGTTTTAGATATTTCTTTCTTGATTACATTTTTCTGTTGTTACTGCTTGGGTGGGGGTTTAGGGCTTACTTTACTTTATTTTACTTTACTTTAATTTTGTAGATATGCTTTTTTGATTTCAAAACTGATTTTGCTGTTATTGCTTAGGCGGGGGGACTGTGGCAATTACTACGGTTGCTTGCAGTTTTTAACCTCCGAGGAACATCGGTACACATTGCACTTAGGTGTGTCGATAGGTGCACCTAGTCGAAAAGTACCCGGCCCAATCTTTGCTCTTAAACGTCGTAAAGATGGCTGACCCGTGATGGCCGTTAGACAGCAGCCGGTCCAATTTGTAAGTCATTTTATGTTCATAACACTAACTGCATGTTTTTCATTTCCCCGTGGTGATGGGAGACTAAAAGGATTTCAAAACGGGACTTTTCCGTTCACTCCCAGCGCTAAATCGGCGATCGCCACCGTCGCCATGGCGATTTTAGTACTTTCTGTATCGAAAATACAGGCACGCGGTGGCGATGCGGCTGATGCAGCATTTGACAGCACCAGTAGTCGCGGTATATATGCTATAGATTTTAAAATATGTCATTTTTAAGGCAGCGCTTGTACGAGGATCGTATTTGGAGTGAAAACGGTACTGCCGAAGTGATGTACCTGTATAAATCGAAGGTTTACTTACCAGAACACCTGTTTACTTTACTGATTGGTGGTTTTCACTGCATTTTTGTAATTAAACTAGGACGTAGAATCAATTGATTAAAGAATAGCTATATCACCACGCGGTTTACCTACATAACACCAAATATCAACCTCATTAAATAAGTCACCGCAGAGGAATAAAGCGTGGATGCGCTCAGCACCCGTATTCCGTATCTAACTGCCGCAGACCCGTCATAGCTAAGGATGAGCGATAGAAGGTACATAGATAGGAGCTCTAAGTCGGTTGGGATTTAACGTTGTAGAGCTACCTGGTAGCCCTTTGGCCGTACTGCGTGGAGGGCCTCGATCGGGCGGCGGCCGAGTAGTGTCACCCTCTACACCCGCCCGGTACGTCATCGCTACCTGGTACCGTAGCAGTACACGATGAGAAGCTACCTCTCGTGCTGAACCCACTAACGTCGTACGCGCATCCGCGGAGTTGCCGTTGACTAGCGCTAGTGAGACAAGGACCACAAAGCTATCCCTTGCAGGTTCTGGCCCTTTTGCACCAACCGCCGCTATTCGTGCTGCCTGCATCTTAAGAAGGTAAAGTGCTTACTACTTGTCAAACTTGCAGCGAGTCTTTTTTTACGACTGGAACGTGCGTCAAGTGCCTCGCAGGTAGATCTCTGGCCGGAATAAATTTGGCGGTGGAAAGGCCGCGGCGCTAGAGACAACCACGAGTTGACGTCTGCGGTCTTCGTGACACGCAAGGGTAAGGCACGTCCTTCCTCATTTAACTTTACAGCCCCCGAGAGCCCGAGCCGTATTGATAACACTCAGGTTTCGCTTGGTAGCTCGGAGGTTGAGGTCCCCCAAGCCAGGCAGCCGGCAACTACAGACCGCGTTGGAAAGAAGATACCAACAGGATCAAGCGCAACGGCGAATCCTTGAAAGTGATATCTTATGCTTTCATAGTAAAAACGGTAGTCACTGCTGAAGCCCCGAGCCGAAGGTCTAAGGCTGTCGAGTTTCTACCGACGACCTGCCTTGGTTAGATCTTGACCATAGTAGCTACAATAGACAGTGCCGCCAAAGGGAGTGGGCGGTATTATTTCCAATTGAGCCAAGTAGGTATGTATTATTCACTCAGTTCTCATAGAAATAGCGAGTACAGTGATTGTAAATAAATTTTACGCATCGAGTCAAATTTGCCAGAATAGTATCCGTCAGAATTGAAGTCTTGTAAGTAATCTTTGTGAGTGGGAATCGATTGCCAAGTGACGATTGTTAGTTTTGCGAATGGCGTAGCTAAAAGCAAACCTAGTTTTTCAAAGACACGCAAAAGGCACATAGTAATCCTATTAGAGGCCCAAAAATACCGGCATTTAGGATGCCGATAATCAAGTAAGGGGAATTTACCCTAGGGCACGTTTTGCCAAAGATGTCAGCTTGCTTACAATTTGGCCAAAAGACACCCACAGACAGGGTCTGGGGGTCAATTAGCGCAGGATTATAGGGATGGGTGGGTGGGTTCGCGCGAAGCCTAGATTGGCTGAGCGCGAAAGCAGAGAGTGCCTAGGCTCGTGGCTAGCTACGGCTTATAAGGCACGGGCTAGCTAGAGCTGACCGTTGGGGAAGTCGTTGGTCGTTGGCTGCGTCTAACTGCTCGGGCAAGGTGGTTGCCCTGCAGGTGAGACGCGCCGATATTAACGGTAACAGTAACCGCTAGAGTTACTGTCCCGTACACATGATATTGGATATGCAAACCTCTAGATTCAAATCAATCTGACCATTTACCCTAGGGCACGTTTTGCCAGTAACCTAAAGCCAAAGGCTTGCACAGCCAGAATTAGTGTTGCGGGGGGGACGGAGTGAGCCAGCCGAAGAACCGCCAAGCAGCAGGTGTTGGGGTCATGGTTGGGTCAATGTATTTTCCTTCAGTCACAGAGCTGTTCTTGGCCCAGCCACCCATAAATTTGATTACGGGGAGGGGCGCGCCGATGCAGCTGGCAGCGGACGCCGCGCCTTTTCGTAGGCTGTGCGACGTCCATTTAAAGCCGGCGGGCGCTGACGAGTTGACTGCGAGGAGGGCGAGGGAGAGCCAGGCGGAGATGGTGGACGCGGCACCCCATTCGGTAGAGGGTTCTGAAGGTGAGAAACTCCAGAAGGCGAGCGGGGGTGGCTTGCTGTAGAATTTTGTGCAGAAGCTAGCGCGTTGTTCTGTGTAGTAGTGGATTAGGTTCGCCAGGACGGGGTTAGCGGCTACAGGTACCGCGATGACTAGTTTATCGCTGGCGTCGCGGCGCTGGTCCCCCTTAGATTTCCGCACGTAGAGGCAGATTTGCTGCGAAGGCTGGTCGACCACAAGGTCGCCTGTCTGGCAGCGGGCGCCGGTTTCGGCGCGGCAGAAAAACGTGTAATTGACGCACACCGCTAAACAGGCCCGGAAGCGTTGCATCTGGGGGAAGGCAGCAGGGGTCCACGCGAAAGTGTCGTGGAGGGTGTGGGCGTAGTGTAGGATGTCCAGTGCGACTTGTGCGGGTAGCGGGAGGCGAGCGGTGGTAGGTACCAGGCGGTGCTGTAGCATTTCGAAGCCACGGCGGGCGTCCGCCAAAAGTTCGCCCACGGCGACGGGTTGGCGCCGGTGGTCACGGAAGAACTTGTTTATGGCGGAGAAGTAGGGTTGCAGCGAGCTCGCAGCGACCGTGCCGCGCAGGGCCAGCCAGGCCGTGTAACGGACCATTGTGGCGGGTGTGGCCTGTAGCGGGGCGATGTTTTCCTCTGCACAAAAAATAAAAAATTGCCCGATTGCGCTCTGGTAGCTCGTGTACGTCGAGGGCGCTAGCGAGTTGCTGAGTAGGGCAACCGCCGTAACCCCGAGTCTGTCTGATCCTAGGAGGTCTTGGAAAGTTTCAGCTAAATCGGTGGACCAGGGCGACTGTGCTGCTTCCCGGCGCAAGCCGTAGCGCGGCGGTCCTGTACGCAGATTGGGAACGAGCTGTACAGGAGGTTTTAATCGGTCCGGGCAAAGCGCTCGGCCAATCGCACCGCGTCGCGTGTAGAGCCAAGACGGGGTGTTAGTCGAAAGGCCACGATGCTCCACGCGGGTGGCCCGACCCCTTCGTGCTTGCCCAGCCTGCCTGGAAAGAACAGGTCTCGGGACGCGGGGAAGTGCACGGTCTCGGTGGCCAAGCGTGCGAACGCGTGGTACCACGTTTTGTTTCGCCAGTAGGGGGCGACCACGGTAGCCGCTGCTTGAGCTTGTTCGAGTTTTGCTGCCAGCGCCGGTAGGGCAGACCAAGGGGGGTTGCAGTAGTTGTTTTCGCACCTCCACGCCGCGTCGGGGAGGTGTAGGCAGTCGATGTCTTCGCATAGGGGGTCGCGCCAGCGGGCATTGAAGCGTGGTAGCTGCGTGTTGAGCATCGAGGCGAAACGGTCGATACTGTGCGGCCCCCACCGGCGTTGAAGGTAGGCGAAAACACGAGGGTTGAGCTGCCAGTCTTCGTAGTCCAACTCCCGGCTTAGCGCGTCGGCCCATATGTTGGCCGCCGAGCGGATGTAGCGCGGCCGGATGTTGATGTCGTTGCTGTCGAGGAGGTACCACAGGCGACGGAGTTCGGCCATCATGGCGGGCGAGCGCGAGGTGAGCTTGGTGAGGGCGGCGACCACCGCCGTGTTGTCCTCGTGTAGGAGGACTTGTCGGCCTCGGAGTTGGGGTAGAAAAGATTCCACCGCGTGTCGCACCGCACGAAGTTCCTTCCACGTAATGTGTTGTTGGCGGTCGGTAGCGCTCCAAAAGCCTCGGGCTTGATAGTTGGAGTTCTCGTTGAGAACGGCCCCCCAACCGTAGTCGCTCGAGTCGGCGTGGAGGTAGGCGGTCTCGATAGGCTTGTAGATGGACCGCCCGTTGTGTTGCGTGGGGACCGTGCGCCACCACTCGAGGTCTCGGCGTAGTTGGTGGGTGAGGCGGACGCGTCCGCCCCACCCAACCCGTGTGGCTAACACGTTGTGTAGCTCGCGCAAAAAGAAGCGCGCGGGGGCGATGGCGAGGTAGAGGAACTGCGCCTTTCCGGCGAAAGCCGCGAGTTGGCGAGTGGGTAGCCACCGGGCGTTTGACGCAGCTCGGCCGAGGAGGGATGAAGCTTGTTGCGCGAGCTGTTGAAGTTTTGCGGGGGGGGCGCGAAACATGCCGTGTTGGAGGTCCACCGTTAAGCCTAAATGGTCGCCTACTTGGGTAGGTGTCCAAACGCCCTTCTTGGGGTTGCGTTCGAGGCCGAGGCTGTCGAGTAGGGCTTGAACGCGCTGTCGCAGTAGGAGGGCGTCCTCGTAAGAGTCGGCGAGGAAAAGGAAGTCGTCCATGTAGGGTAGGAGTCGAATTCCCCGCCACCGCGTGTTTCGGAGGAAGCGCTTGGTGGGGCGGCGACTGTGAGGGGAAGTGGCCGTTGGCACCGGTGGCGGTGGGCGACGAAGGTGGTTTGTGAACACTTGAGTGAGCTTGCAAAAGTAGTAAGCCGACCCCGACCAACCCATGGGGAGGCATGCTAGGCGCCATAGCGTGCCGCGGTAGTTGACCGTGAAGAAGTCGCGGTCTTCCTCCCGGATGCCAAGGGTGTAGTACCCGTCGGCAAGGTCGAGGGAGACGAAGTAGTCGCCCGGCCGCGAGAGGTGACGTAGGTGCTTGAGCGTCTCGCACGTCATAGTGAAGGTCGAGCAATAACGGTTGAGTTCTCGAAGGTCGATAATCAAACGCCATTGGTTGCACCCGGGTTTTGGAACTAGAAACATCCGGGAAACGTAGCGAGGGTTGTCCGCCCGCTCCCAAGCTCCGCAAGCCTCGAAGCGGGGGAGCTCCGAGTTTAGAAACTCGAGTTGGGCCGGCGTCGCGTCGAGCATAGAGATGCCGTGGTTGAAGGGCTTGGGGCGTAGACCTTGCTTGAACTTTACGCGAACGCCATGGCGGATCCAGTTTAGGACTTGGCCGCTCGCTCCGATGCGCTCCCACTCCCGCCATCTTCGACGCACGCGGTGGCGCATGAAGGAAGACGTCGGGGAGCAGGAATCGGAGCGGCGGGCCACACCGTCATTTCTTGGTCGAGGTTTTAGCCGGGTCGGTCGGCTTCGGGGCGGGGGTGGCGCGGGCTGCGGCTGCTGCTGCTGCAGCGGCCTTGCGTTTGTCGGCGGCGGCTTTGCGGGATCGCGCATCGGGGCCGGGAGGCTTGTCCGGTGTGACTTTCGCGAAGGCAGCTCCGGCGGCGGCCTTGCTGGCGGCGTGTAGGCTGACTTCCAGCGTGCGGTCGACGAACGCTTGGCGAAGCGCATCCAATGTGCCGGAGACCGCGGCAGGGCGCGGTCGGCAAAAGCGCTCGTGGGCCAGTTCGGCAAAGACGCGGTCCGCATCTGTGCTCGTTTGTCCGCCCTTGGTGAGGCGGAGGAAGCCCAATCTAGTACGGGCGGCCTCCTCCGTCGCCATGTGGGTGCGATGACCCGCTCGGATGAGGGTAATCGCTTCCGCCTGCTCTGGCGGTAGAGGTGTGCCGTGCGACAGCGTGTCCAGAGCCTCGCCGATTGCCGCGTTGGCGCAGCTGTCGAAGAAGGCATAGCACCCGATGTGTAGGTACTCGTCGTAGGCTGCCTGGGTGCGTTTGTCGCTTAGCGAGCGGGCGGTGTCGTCCGTGAGTGTCCACAGACGTGGCTCGTCGACGTCGCGAGGGGGACGTTCGAGGCCGGGTGGGATGACTTCGCCGTAGTAGGTGAAGTCGACGAATTCGGCCGCGGAGGGGTCGGGTTCGTCGTCAAGCAAGTCGATAGGTGGCACGGGGGCCTCCTTGCCACCCTCCGTCGCTGTGGTCGCGTCGGTGGGAATGGACTGCTGTTGATCAGTAGTAGCAGGTGTGGCTGTCGTCGGCCGGAGCTGAGCGAGTAAGGCAGCGTTAGCCGCCAAAAACTGCTCAGTAATCCGTTGCTCCGATGCCAAAACTGCCGTACGAATCTGCTCGGCTGTGCGTTGTTCGAGTGTAGTAGCGTGAGGGTCGGCCGCTGCGGCGGACGTAGACTGCTCAGGCTGCATATTGGGGAACTGCGTAGCTGAACGAGGGGAAGTGTCGCGTGACGCTCGAGTGCGCATGGGACGAAAAGGTAAAACTGACACCCTGCTCGACTACTAGAGTCGAGACTGCATTCGCGCGAAGCCTAGATTGGCTGAGCGCGAAAGCAGAGAGTGCCTAGGCTCGTGGCTAGCTACGGCTTATAAGGCACGGGCTAGCTAGAGCTGACCGTTGGGGAAGTCGTTGGTCGTTGGCTGCGTCTAACTGCTCGGGCAAGGTGGTTGCCCTGCAGGTGAGACGCGCCGATATTAACGGTAACAGTAACCGCTAGAGTTACTGTCCCGTACACATGATATTGGATATGCAAACCTCTAGATTCAAATCAATCTGACCATAATAGTTTCAGTACATTAGAGTATTGAAAATAATATTTAGTAGAGTAGTGATCTTTTGCGCAAGATGCGCGCACACTAGGGATCACGACTCGCGCTAGATAGGGCTATAAGTAGTAGCTCATGATAGGTGACTCGCAAGGGAGTCACAAATTTCGCTGTTAGCTCAAGTGCGCGCCCGTTGGCGCCCACTCCCTTGCACTTGCCTACGCTACAGCCTCAAGGTCCGCAGCCGTCGCTCCGCACCCCCTTAAGTCTGCTACCGTTGTGGCAGCACCTCTCACACGTGTCGTTACACTGTGCTTGCCCGAGCCTACCCGTTGGTAGCGCTTCGGCCCATCCCGTACAACGGAAGTTTTGCAAGATTGCTACCAATTGTTCACTTTTGGCCTAGCGTGGAGCACCTCACATCCGGAAGCGAGTCACACCGTCGTGTGCAACTCGCTAAGGCGAGTATTAAGAGCTTTTGTTTGCGTCATTTGGCCAACCACCGGCTACGTTACGGCCCTCGCCGTCAACTTCTTTTTGGCTTCCCGTACCCGTACATTTTTGCTGCTACTTCCCCGAGGTCCGTTGTCCCGCTCACGCCTCACAAGCTACTCAAGCGTTGCCACTCAACCATCCGAACGTAAATTTATCGTGTTTAGGCCCGTGCCTACCCGTTGGTAGCGCTCTCGCCCGTCCCGAAAACTCCCGTGTAACTTCCGGTTTTACACACGATTGCTACCGATTGGCTACTTTTGGACTAGCGGTAAGCACCTCATACTTAGAAGCGAGCCACACCGTCGTGTGGAACTCGCCAAGACGAGTAGCAAGAGCTTTTATTTGCTTGATTTGGCCAACCACCGGCTTCGTGACCGCCAGCGCCGTCTTTTCTTTTTTGGCTTCACGTACCCGTACTTTTTTTCTGCAAGATTGCTGCTACTTCCCCGAGGTCCGTTGTCCCGCTCACAAGGTACTCATCCGTTGTTTCGGCTTCCTCCGAACGTTGCGTAAATGTGATTTGGCCCGTACCTACCCGTTGGTAGCGCTCACGCCGGTTCCCTACAACGTCCGGTTTGCTCGATTGCTACCGATTGGTGGTTTTCTCGGTAGCTCAAAGCACCTCGAACGTAGACAAGAGACACACCGTTGTGTAGCTCTCGTCACGACGAGTCCGACCTGCCTTGAAACGCTTCATTTGGACTACCACCTGCTCGGTTACGGCCCGCGCCCGTCGGTTCCGCCGCCGGTACACGGAGAAGTACCATACCTAATTACAAAAACCTCTACAATGGAGTCATATGGGAGACCTCATGCACGACGACTCCTTTTCGGTGCCGACGACTCATGATTGTTCTACGCGGCAGGAACCTGCCACCCATGTAATTTTCACCCCTTATGTGCCATAGTGTCAAATAAAATGTTAGTTTTGCGAATGGCGTAGCTAAAAGCAAACCTAGTTTTTCAAAGACACGCAAAAGGCACATAGTAATCCTATTAGAGGCCCAAAAATACCGGCATTTAGGATGCCGATAATCAAGTAAGGGGAATAATAGTTTCAGTACATTAGAGTATTGAAAATAATATTTAGTAGAGTAGTGATCTTTTGCGCAAGATGCGCGCACACTAGGGATCACGACTCGCGCTAGATAGGGCTATAAGTAGTAGCTCATGATAGGTGACTCGCAAGGGAGTCACAAATTTCGTTGTTCCCGCCCTCCCGCCCTTGCTTTTGGGAGACCTCATGCACGACGACTCCTTTTCGGTGCCGACGACTCATGATTGTTCTACGCGGCAGGAACCTGCCACCCATGTAATTTTCACCCCTTATGTGCCATAGTGTCAAATAAAACGCCATGGCGATCGTCACAGAATGGCGATCGTTTTGACGGTGAGCTTTTCGGTACAGGATAGGTGGTACCCGCGCACGAGAAGATACAGGTTTTCGCATCATCGATAATAATAATATCTACGAATGTACAGAAACACCTTTCGCGACGTAAGTATCGCGGAGTGTACAGGTACCCGTACCCCAAGAAATATCCTCGCGTCATGATAATACAGTCTGAGGTTAAATACTGTTTAAGCAATATCGGTCATTTAAGATTTTAGTATGAGGCACATATCATACTGTGCAAAGTACACGTCGCATACCGGTACAGTACTAGCGCCCAAGTACAGTGGCGATCGCCGATTTAGCGTTGGGAGTGGTTGAGCACTATGCAATGCAGAGTATTCCATTCTCCGGTATAGCCATAAGTTGATTCCACTCCCTGGTCCGCCTTTACTGACTTAGTCCCTTTGAGTATCAGGAAATAGGATGCCGGCCTGAACTTTGCACAATTACATCTCCCTATCTGGTTTATGCAATAATGCCCTTAGACAACAACCGCACCGCGTAGATAAGACAACAGGGACTAGTAGTTGAGACTGATGAAACTATAGTTGTAGGAATCCTGAATACTAAAGCAAACCAGTTTGTGCTTATGTTTTAGTGTGACCGATGCCCTTATTCGACGGCCCCTCATGTTCAACTCGCGTCGGGTGATGATTAAAAGGACATTATTAGATTTTAAAGAAATCCATACGTTATGATACGATCAGCTTTGATTGGTCAAAATCCGCAATTCTCCAAACGTAGCCTAGCAAGAAGCCGTATCGGTGCCCCCCCGACACCATCATCAAAATCGTCTAAGAAAAGACCTCGTCACAGCGCATGCGGTTGAGGGACGCCACATGTTTTTTACACCACACGCCCAACACGAACAAAGGTACTAATGATAAGTTTTCTGACGAACAAAGAGGGTGTGGCGTGTCGTTATTACACGCATGCCTTGAAAAAAGCTGTGTCAGGAACAGCAGGCATTGAACACCATACTTAATTACCCTCAGATACAGTCACCATCTGCGGGGTGACAAGGGTCTCACTGATGCTTCGAGCAACAAGCGCGCTGTCCTGAGCCTCATCTTCGTCAAGGCATGTCTGGCACAGGTGGTCCTTGCAGTTCCCGGGCGGACATTGGGGCTCCAGCTCTGACGGGAGGCACATGGAGATGCAAGAGTTTACATTGGTCCGGATGTCTTCACGTTGTAGCTCCAACCTGAACACGTATAGCGAGCGCAGTTTGCCCTCTTCACCAATGTCGCATGGGATCTCGCACTCGACTGTTTCGGTTTTGCCGATAAATGTGGAGACCTGCTGCGTCACCGAATACGCGACACTCGCAGAGATGGTGATGGTCACAGGACCGACTTCAAATTCGAATCCTACTTCCAGACTGGCCGTGATGGTGCTTGAGGAGGTGCGGGATTCCTCGCTCGAGTATTCCTGGGTCACCGTGTGCGTGAACGCGTAATTGTGCATCTGCACAACCGTCCAACGCCCGACCTAATCAAGGGTGGACATACGTATCACACAGAACGGGAGCTTAGTTCTCGAAAAAAAAACATATCATGCTTGATGGACAGATTACCAAGTGAGAAACATATTCAACAAAATGAAGAAGTATTTGCTAATCGCTCAGGGAGGGTGAGCGACCAATAGTTAACATACAATATGTCGATGACATCATGAATGCATGACATGTTGAGCTGCACTTTATTTAATGTTGGTATATGTATACAACCCCTTCACCTCAGCAGCTAATCTCTTGATAAAATGGTTTTGCCCTTACTGATGCTGCGGATATCTTTGCACCCATGAAAGTCGCCCATGCAATCAACAATGCCGATGACCTGGTTATTCAGCAATACCAGTGATGCAGCAGTATTTATTCGAGGCGGATTCAGCAGCTGCTTGAATCCTTCCCCGGCCTGAAAAAATCCCCAAACCTAAAAACTTGAACGTTACGAAACTAACAGGAAGGTACCAGTACCTCACATCTCGTCGACAGAGAGAAGATATGATATCGATTGTACTCATATACAGATGTGATGAGCACAAAGACACACACACACACACACACACACACACACACACACACACAGAGAGAGAGAGAGAGAGAGAGAGAGAGAGAGAGAGAGAGAGAGAGAGAGAGAGAGAGAGAGAGAGAGAGAGAGACTGTATCCTAACTTGCACATGAAAACATTTCAAGGGCATTAATGAAGCAGTAAACTGTGGTAGCAACCGGCGGGCCATGAGAACAATTCAATCTTATTCACTTCGATGTGATGAGCGGGGTCTGGCCATAATACTTATGCAATATATACATGTAACGTAAGTAGGGAAAGGAGCGAACAGCGAGGACCGGCCCCCAGTCGCCCAATCACGATGAATATAACGGTCACGGCGAGCAGTGCCCGCGATATGTGAGTCGGAGTGGGAGCTATAGCTGGCAACTTACTTTTCCGTCAAAGACGTCCGCCACTGAACGCAGTCTGAGGCTGCTGACCTCGTCATTTACTTGGGACTGGTCAGAAAACTTGATGTCGCTATCATCAAATGTCGTCGCTGTCGGGCCAGTTAAAAGAATGGAAGGGCCGGAGAAGTAATCGTGTTTATATAGGATAGCAGTGAAGCCCCGAGGTATGTGAATCTCGGACAGATCGTCGTTGCGCAAAATGCAGACCCAGGTTTCGTAGCCCCCTGAGAGTGAGGTCCGCAGGGGACGTGACGAACTTGCTAACAGTCCGGCGGCCATTCAGGGTGGCATACGTCGACCCCCTGGTCGTCACATCAACAAACAGCGCCACCGCGTTATGCGGGCGCCTTTTGACCTTCAATGAGCTTATGGCGTCGTTCCAGCCACCACGCCCCCCCATCCTGGGTACGTCGATAACAACGTCCGTGAAGTCGCCGCGGAAGTAGGTATCTTCGAAAACCTCCGCATAAACCTGGCTTCCCACCCTCACAGAAGAAAAGTCTTCGATATCACGACCAAGACTCACGTACTCGCCCACTTCAAAGGTGCGCGACCTGCCTCGAAATTCTGAGTGCTGGAAAAAAACTATTTTGTCGTCATCAATGGTGGGGTGGCTCTCGTGGTCGAACGACGCATGTAGCCTTCGCCCGGCGTGGGTGCTAGCCAGTAATACCGAGATAAACCTTGACGCCGTAGCGGCCGGGGTCAGCCACGCTGCAATGGTAAGAACCCCGACCAGGTGTACTACTGCGCGGGGTCGGCGGGGAGAGTAGCGGCAGGTAGTGATGGGCGCGGCAGCCATAATATCGCTCTCTCGTTAAAGTTAGCTGCTCTCGATGAGTGGACCGGACCTTTTCTGCCCCGCGACGACAGTATGTCAAAATGTTGAAACGACTACGCACAGCAATTACTTACTGGTACTTCCGGCACTGGTGTGGTGCAGCAGCGGAGAGTCCGTAGCCAACGCGGTCAGACTGGCAGTATCGCTATGGTGTGCAAATAATACAAAAAGGGCTGAAACTGTTGGAAGTACTCTGCAATTGATAGTTACGGCACTGATATATTGTACTGTTGTTCGGGTGTTCGGGCGCGATGAGACCAAGTCGAAACTGGTGCAATACCGATAGCAGCTGCAGTCTTCGCGATAGGGGGGTATAGTTATACAACCCTCAGCAGGAGGTCTGCCCCATTGGCAGCCTGTTTGTTCCCGAGCGACAACGCGTCCTGCTGCCGTATCACCCTTCCACAGCACGCGTTCCCCCGTCACGAGGCCGTGGGTCACTTCGCACCGAGATTCGGGGTACGGGTACGCTAAGACGGTAGTACGTGCTTTCATATCATCAACTGCTCGAATAAAAGTACTGTGTGTCGATATACTTCACGCTGTCCGCCGGCGTCAGGGTTTACCATACTGAATAAGATAATTGTTCTGAGATGCCTGTAATACCGGTATGGTATGTATTATAGTGAACAAATTAATGGACGAAAAAATATCAAATTCCCAATAAAATACTGGTACCCACTTATTCATCACACTCATTCATTTTTACATGCCGTGCTACGCTTGCGGTGCCAGGAAACAAGTAAGACCGTTTGTGATTAAAGAAATATACGGGCTGTTCACACCTGCACATGTGCTGGTACTTTACGCGTAAGGGCCCTCACGCGTAATGAAAATACCATTCATATGTACATACTGCTTGTCGTATATTAGTTCATTTAGCGACTGGGAGTTAGATCATGCCAAAGATTCGAGATTGCTTCCATTTTGGATGAACATGCACTAAACCACGACCTATTCAGAAGTGTTATTTCCATATATTCAGTACCCATAGTATCCATAGTATAAGGTACTTGATCAGGGAAGGGGGGGTTGGTTGCGCGAGCCGAATGGCGAGCGCAAAGATACAAGATGGCTGCTACCATCTTTAAGAGTTGCTTTAGAGGTCAAGCAAGTGGGCGCCCGCCGCGGACAATTTGATGCGTTTGTGACGCTTTTGCTACTCGACCGCGTTACCTTAGGCGGACTCAACATGGTACGTTAGCTAGCCGGTAAACCCCCAGAGAATGGATCGCCTCGAGTATTGCGCCTGCTCAAGAGACCGAAACAAGCCTCTCGCGATTGGCACAAGCAGTTCCGCCATACTCTCTCCTCACCCATCGATGTTGCTCGGCCATCGATCGGCCTTATGCGAGCAACGTCCGACACAAGCCTCAACACCATGAACCACAAGATGCATGGGATCTTATTGAACACGGTGCATGGTTCGAGAAAGGAAGCAAAATAATGCTCTGGTTACCATGACCACCAGCCTAGGTGATGGGCTGGTGGTGTTGACTAATCGAGTGCGGCAAGAGCGCAAGGCGCCCGCTGCAAGAAGGAAGGAAGGTAACTAGTATGACATGAGGTAGTAACTAGTCTACTGGTTGTGCTGTGTACTAGGTACATCACTGAGATATTTGAACCTAGTAAGTGCTTTGGAGTTACTTACAACATCCCCCTAAAGATAGCAAAGGGATGTATCTGTGCATGGGTCATGCGGCGCCCATCATGGTGGATGTGTATTTGGAGAGGGCCGGACCAGGTAGTTGCTTGGTGAGGATGTCCGCCACCATCTCCAATGTTGGTAGGTATTTGAGACGGACCGTTCCATGTGCGACGTGGTCCTTGACGAAGTAGTATTTGAGACCGATGTGCTTTGTTTTGTCGTTGACCAATGCATTTTGAGAGTGCGCAATGGTGCTGATGTTGTCTTCCTAGATGGTGGTTTTGACGGTGACACGGACACCCTGAATCTCCCCGAGCAGCTGGCGGTTGTGGATGGCTTTGCGTGTAGCGTCGGCCGCCGAGTAGTACTTGGCTTCGCAAGTGAAATGAGCCACGCATGTTTGTGGTTAGATGCGGTAGCTTATAGTTGCAATGCTAAGTGTAAGAACGTAACCAGAGCGCGACTTGCGTTGTCTCGTGTCATTGTCCCACTTTCCATTTACATAGCCTAAACGTTGCACGGAGTGGTCGGGACCCCCCACCCCCCCAACATCAAGCGCATGTGCAAGCTTCCTTTGAGATAGCGGAGGACTTTTTTGAGATTATGCAGGTGAAGATCGGAAGGGTCGGAGTGGGCAGACCCCATGATGCTGAGTGTTGTGGAGATCTGGGCGAGAGCATACGGCGGCGTACTAGATGCTGCCGAGAAGGCTTAGGTAAACATCACGGGGAGTGCCCACGAGAGGGACGAGTGTGGCCTCGCCAACAGTGGCAATGAAGAGGGGGTCCATGGGCAGGGCGGACGGCGAATAGTCCATCATGCCATGTTTGTCAAGGACATCGGCGAGGTATTGTGATTGGTTGATGGAGATCCTTCGGGCGGTGCGGTCACGGGTGATGTGCATGCCCAAGATGTGTTGGAGGCCGACAAGGTCCTTAGTTCTGAAAAATGGGCCTAGGTTGGACTTGAGCTGTGCCACCCATGTGGTGTTGTTGCATGCGAGAGGAAGGTCGTCGACATAGACGCCAATCATGGCGAAGACACCATCTGCGCGGAAGATGTAGATGCAAGGGTCGGACTTGCAATGTGTCCATCCTTGTAGATTCAGCCTGTCACGGAGGAGTTCGTTAAACTCACGGGGGGGGGGGGTTGCTTAAGACCATAGAGACATTGTTGTAGGCGGCAGACCTTGGTAGTCCTGTCTGAGAAATCAAGGGCTTGCTTGACGTAGACATCCTCCTTGATGGGGGCATATAGGAGTACCGTGTCGATATCCAATTGGAAGAGGCCAAGGTCCATGGCCGCTCAGATGGCGAGAAAGATGCGGAGATTGGCCATGTGGATGACATGAGAGAATGTTTCCGTGTACTCAATACCCTTGTTCTTGCCGCATCCCTTGGCAACGAAACGGATTAAAAGCCGGAGACGTGCTAAAGGCGGTCTGTCTTGACCTTGCGGATCCACATGCTATTGACGACGCGACGGCCGGGGGGGGAGGTCGACGAGGGACCCTGTGTCGTTGGACTGAAGTGAGTCTAACTCTTGTTGCATGGCCTCGCGCCATTGGGGGGCGTGCGGGATGCGACAAGCGTCCGCAAAGGTGGTTGGCTCGGGACAGTCCTTAGCGGACAGGATAGCCATGTGTGTGAATGGCGGGCCCGAGGGGCGATGTATGGATTTGGAGGGGAGGGTATCCAGTGGGAAAAGGGTGACAA
The DNA here is from genome assembly GCA_026401115.1 of Tetraselmis chui. Lineage (NCBI taxonomy): Eukaryota > Viridiplantae > Chlorophyta > Chlorodendrophyceae > Chlorodendrales > Chlorodendraceae > Tetraselmis > Tetraselmis chui. The sequence goes on from JAPMLY010000065.1 coordinate 32,854, forward strand.
CATCCTCAAGAGAAAGAACGGCACCGTTATCGTAGGTCGCATGGACGGAATGAAGGGGCTGACATGCGAGGGCGGCGACGTAGTCGGTCAAATGAGACGGCGGATGGCGATCGTTGCTTGTTGTTGTAATAGGAGAAGGGGTGACTAGTGGGAGGAGTGTGTGATCCCCCAGTGGTGCGTCAAACATAGAAGGGGGTGTGTCTGAGGACGAGTAGAAGCCCGGGACATCCTTTTGGACGACGACGTGCACAACCGTATTGATGCGGCGCGTCGTGGGGTTGTAGGTGCGATAGCCCAAAGAGATATGCGAATAGGTAACGACAACACCACGGAACGATTTCGGATCCAGCTTGCAACGCTGGCTGTCAGGAATTTTGGCAAAAGCAACGCAGCCGAACACTATCAACGTCGTAGCATCTGAGGTTGCACCCGAGAAGGGTGAGGGGGACGCCTCCGGCAGGGCTAGGTGCTCTGCTGGATGTGCGGTTGATCAAGAACACGACAGTGTTGATAGCACAAGACCACATGGTGGGAGGAACAGACATGGCGTGCATCATTGTTGTTGCACATTCACTAAGTGTATGCCAAGGCCGTTTTGCTCTGCCGAGCACGTGATGTGCGTACGGTGCAGAGAAATATGTGCCGACGCCAAGGTGTGCGCACATGCGTTGTGTGTCAGCGGACTATGGCACCGTATCACAATCGAATTTGAATTTGGGGACAAACATACTGCAAGGAGCAAGGTGTTTAGCGTGCATGTGTTTGATCCCCAAGAGGATGGTCTCGAAGTAGGGGCAATTTCCGTCTTTGGATTTGAGGAAACGCACCCACATGAAGTGTGTGTGGTGGTCGATGACGAGCATTCAGTACCGAAGGCCATGCGGGGAAGGGACATTGACATGCCCCCAAAGGTCACATGACAACTGCATGAGAGGGAAGGGTGGTTTCGTGCGAGAAGCTTTGTTGCGAAGAGCGGCGTGAGCTTGTGCATGAGGCATGTGTCACACGAAAGGTTGTTTACAATAGGCCCCATGGCAGGATTGGAGGCCACACAATTGGAGTGTTGTGATTGTATTACATGCACGTGTAAATGGTCTAAGCGTCTATGCTAAAGCAATGCATCACAAGGGGTGAGCACGGTAGAAGGGAGGGGTGCGGGGTGGGGAACGGGGGGAAGATGAGGAAGGGTGTAGATACCAGTCCCGCTGGATTTCAAGACTCCCATGCATGCTGGAACAGTTAACGTGCCAATGTCAATGCCCGTAGGGAAAAAATTCACAGTTGGAGTGTTGCAGAATCCAACTGACACAGAGTAAGCGCCTAATGCCATGTGAGGAGCGCGTAACAAGGTCGGGAGTATAAAGTGCGAATATGTCAAGAGAAATGGTACGTCCGGACTGTAAAGGGATACGAATTCGAACCGGCCACTGCCCTTAAAGACAACACCACCACCTCCAACCGTGGACATAGTCTTAGTTACGGGAGGTGATAGAAAGTCGGTTCGATGAGCAATGAGGCTGACATAGCATGCACATTCAACAGCCCAGCAAGCAAACATGGGCTGCGTGGCTGGGTCATGAGTGCTCATGAGGGCAACTTGGAAGGTGGGGGAACGGACTAGATAGTCGGGTTCGACGTCGTGGACCTCCTCGACGTCTTCTCGTTCAGAATGGGTGTCCAAGGGGGAGTCCGCGTCAGGGACATCATTGATGTTACTTAGGTGAGCATCGGCGGTTTTGGGACGGTTGAAGTAGTTATGTAGAGCGGAGATTTTTTACGATGCCACTTAATGAGTTGTGCATTTGTGGCATAGAATTTAGAGCCATGGTGGTCTTTAACGCCACAGTAGTTGCACCGAACGCTGAGCTGTTTGAGGGGATTATCGGGAGGCAAGGGCCGTCGTTCAGCTTTGCTTGCCGGGGAACGGCGGCGGTGGGGCTGAGAACCTGCCAGAAACCTGAGACCGGCGGCGCGAAGCTGTCCGTGACAGCCACAAGCGTGTCCAAGTGGTGGGCCGGGCGCAGAATTTGCTGCGAGACCTCAATGGCAGAAAGGGACAAAGTAAGGTCGAATGCATTAACATTGCACTATTTCGCTTGGCGATAGGGACCTCATGAGACATGCCGACCAGCATGAAGATGCTGAGGAAGTGCTCGGGCATGACGACAAGGCCGTCAGCCATGAGGCATGACTCGTTGAGGTCATCATACGCATGCCACATGTTGTGAACGAAGTCCGAGAGGGACTCGTCCGGGCGTTGAGCGCGGACGAGCTTACGGGCCATGCGCATGGTAAGCGCAATGCTCTAGGAGTCAATGCGGTCGCGGAAGGAGTGCCACGACGCGGCACCACGGTCAGGTTGATAGGCGCTGACCAAGTTGAGGGCCTTGCGGGCACGGTGGATGTCCCCAGCACACGGTAACAACATGGTTTGGATGATGTTATGTGATTTTGTATGGGTAACTGCACGGGGCTTGCGCATGACTAGTTGGGGAATGAGTGTCGGGAGTTTTATGCGCACAAACTTTAGAAACGCTGCCTTCCACCGTTTGATCTCTCGGTGTGGCTGCATGACCTGCAGGTAGAGATGTAGGATGTTGTAGGATGTGGCGCAGACTGGCGTCCATGTCTAGTCCCTCACACTCGAGTAGAGTGGCTAGGACTAGCGCCGGGTCGAGATTGGGGCGTTGTGGCTTGACAAAGAAAGAGGGAGTACATGACTTGTGCGTGGGGGTGTCATGGACCACGGGCGCCGCAGGTCGTCAGCTTGTGGAGGTGGGGCAGGGGCAAAATCTCGAGCAAGGGGCGGCGTCTCCAGGGAGGTGAAGCGCTCGTGGAACGCACACAACTATTCCATAATCGCTCCCAACATGGCGTGCGTCGTGGCTGTGTCGGAGGCTGTTTCCGACTCAACAAGACCGGGGGGCATTGACATGCCGATGATGTGACCACGACCGCTACGACCACCGCGCTGCGTGAGGGTGGCGCCTCCTTTTGGAGCCATGGGTGTATCGGGGCAGTGGAGAAATCCACTAAAGGGTTGTGCCTAACGGTGGGTTTTGTGAGACGGCCTTATGCCCGCCGACCCCTCGGCCTGGTGCCCCGGGTTGTCTCACACGCCCTTGCCGTAAACTCCACTTGAATTGGGGCACAATGCACCGACCATGTGACCATTGGTTGTTGTCAAGTGCCGGTGACGGCTGACGGGCACCATGTATATGAGGTACTCACCCAACAAAATGCGCCCCCTCCCGTGTTTGGACATGTGTGCAACATGTACCCACTGAGCGCGTGCGTTCAGTGGGCGTGAGCTACCGGTTATTGGATCGCCCATCGCTGTCGAGCACGGAGGATGGTAGCAGGGGGGGTGCGCGCCGCGGCGTAAAGTACTGCAGAGTACGAGATTTGCGATGCAAAGTTTGGTATGAAAAAAATCCGGCGGTGCGATGTATGGCGTCGCGTGGGACTGTGGGGCCGTGTATGGCTGAAAAAATGTGTAACATGTCTACGTGTAGGTAGAGGAGCCCATAACCTATTGAACACGGTGCATAGTTCGAGAAAGGAAGCAAGATAAAGTTGTGGTTAGAGTGACCACAAACCTGACGGGTGGGATGGTGGTGTTCACTAATCGAGTACAGCAAGAGCGCAAGGCGCTCGCAATAAGAAGGAAAGGAAGGTAACCAGTCTGACATGAGGTTGTAACTAGTCTATTGGTTTGTACTGTGTACTCGGTACATTACTGAGATATTTGAACCTAGTCAATGCTTCGGAGTTACTCACAACAAATATGTATTGTAATGGTACATGTGGATGACATTATAATCGTCTCGGACTCTCGTAAATGGATCGAATCGGCGAAGCGGACTAGTGGGACCAAATCATGTCGGAATCGGGAATGGATAGTTACACGTAGGTCGTGCTAGCCCCACGAGGGGGCCGGATTTGGTGACTAGAGAAGTGAGAAGAGAAAGATGGCGGCCGGCGAAGGCACCGGCAGGGCCGGCCGACCGCCACTAATAGGGAATAGAGTACCGCTAATAGCACAGCACTAAGTACTAAGATGACAAAAATCTACCTTGTACATAAGCACTTGGCAACGGGATGCTAGCGCTAACACCCCCCTCAAGGTAGCCGAGGTATGGACGTCGTCCTAGCTTGCGTCGAGGAAGGTGCCATCTTGGTCGAAGGTTGAACCAAATCCGGTCGACAACATCGGTAGGCTGAAGGCTAGGTGAGACTGAAAGCTTGGTGGGGTGAGCGTGGCGCCGGGCGCTTTACACACGCTCTTCTCCTTTTTACGTGGGAGATAGTAGGACCGTCGCGGACAACGAGCTTGAAGGCGAAGCGTGGTGTCGGTTGGACGATGAATTACTAGCGTGGCGCCGAGCGCTTTACACACGCTCTACTCTTTTTTACGTGGGAGTAGGTAGGACTAGCGTGGCGCCAAGCGCTTTACACGCACTCTTCTCTAGTGTAACTTGGTGGAGGGCCCATAACCTGTCGGAATCGGGAACGGATAGTTAAACGTAGGTCGTGCCGGCCCCACAAGGGGGCCGGATGTGGTGACTAGAGAAGTGAGAAGAGAGAGATGGCGGCCGGCGAAGGCACAAGCAAGGCCGGCCGACCGCCACTAATCGGGAATAGAGTACCGCTAGTAGCATAATACTGAGTATGAGGATGACAAATAGCTACCTTGTACAAAAGCACTTGGCAACGGGATGCTAGTGCTAACAGTTCCGCATGACGACCTTCGGTAAGGCCAAGTTAATCCTCGGGATGGACATTGCTAGAAATAAATATACAGAGACCATCAGTCTCTCTAAGAACAATACACCAAGGGGATTCTAGAGAAATACAACATGTTGAAAAGCACGCCCTTTAAGGAACCCATGGCACCCACACATTGTCGGGACGGAGAAGTCGCATCCGACAAGGACAAGGTGGGCTTGACGCCACCGGAACACGAGACCTTCCGTGCTATCCTCGGGTCCGTGAACTTTCTGCGCATGTGTACCATGCATGACATTGTATTTACAATCAGCTTGATTGGCATGCTTCGAACATGACAAAAAACATCGATATCAAGCACTACTATATTCGGGAACTGGTGGATGCCAAATCATTCGTAGTTGTGTCAATGGGCAAGTTAAAAATGTTGGGAGATGGCTTCATGAAGGCGCTACCGGAGCCGAAGCACACGATGATCTTCAAGCGTTGCGTTGGATCGGCGCCAAGTGGAGATTAGTTTGCTTGCATTACTGACAATCATCTAGAGGAGCTACTATAGTGAATAATTATAGTACATGTACTCTCACGGTTCTGAACGTCATCGGTGAGTATTGAAATTGAAATTGAAATTGTTTACAACATGTACCGTATGCGCCGGTTTTTCACCAAAAGCCGGATGCGTCGGCTGCTGTCTCTGGGCCCTCCCAACTATGCCATACAGGGAACTTACAAGTCAGGGCTAGACCGTTAACCACCTAATCCAACCTCTCCAAGTTCGGTGAGTAATATGTATAGTTTATCTAGTACGGATAAACAAGATAGAAGCGGCAGTGTGTCTTGCTGCTCTCTAATTTGAAATTTGAAATTAAACACTCCAATACCAGTAAAAACCGGCTGGAGTCTCTGGCCCCCCCCTTTTGCTATGCCATACATGACTTAGAAGCGTGAGGTAGACCGTGAACCACTAATCCCAACCTCTCCAATGGCAGTAACGATATCGTCTAAAACATACCCGTACCAGTATCCAGGTACTTACTATTTTTTGACCTATACTAATTTATTTTTTCCTGGATACAGTATGAAATAAAAAATGTCGCTATTCTCCACGATACGCGGCCTGCTCTAGCCGCGGCGGGGTTGCCGATCAACAAGGCTGGTCAGCATGAGCTGGTCGAGTCGAACCTGCCTGACCTCGGCTCCTGTGCGACTCCGGTCGTGCCGGAGGTAGGGGGAAAGGCAGGTGGAAAACCCCCCTCGCGCAGGTCGTCGTTGGACTCGTCTCGATCCATGCTCGACCCCGTCCGAGATATCGGAGATAGTGGTCGCTCTGCTCGGCGCGACCCTCCACCTAGTCTAGCCTTCTCCCCCCCCGCGGGGGCTGGGAGGAGAAAAAAGCCAGGCTGCAGACGGTGTTCGGCTGGCTCTCCTACCTCTGAGCCAGATGTCTCCTGTCCCCTGTCCGTTTACCGTCTGTTTCCACCACCCATCTGATCGCGCAATGTTGGCCGCACTTGTCTCCCCCGGTGGTTTACGTTGTTAAGGGGCCGCCTATACGAGCAGTGTGCTGTTGTGATAACCCGGGGCACACTGCCTGAGGCAGCCTGTCGATAACCGGGTACCGACTAGGGAAGGGGGAACGGATAATGCCCAGGGATCGGCTATCCTCAAAAGATGGTGGGTACGGGAATATTTAACCGAAAACCCCCCCGTACCGGGTTTTTCCGGCGGCGGATGATCCTCCCGACCTCCGCCGCCAAACCGTGCCGCTCCTCCGGCTGCGACTCGCCTCCGTCCTGCGTATCTTCGGGCCTCTCCCCCAAGGGAGACCAGAAGGTTTCGCAGGGCTGGCGGCTGCTAGCGAGCGCCGTGCCCTAGCGCTGCTTCCCAGTTGTACGCCGCCAGCTCCAACACCCTCGTCCCACCGCTGATCCGTCCGTACCCCTCTTCGCCAAAAAATATTTCGTAAACGCCGCCCCCGCCCCATCGTCGGGAGAGTATCTGCGAGTATTTAGTCGCGGAAAAACATATCGGACTGGCCGAGCGGGAGATCCTTGTGCCGGTGTACGGAAATTATGTTTTTCCAAAACCCTCCGTACAGGGCTTCCCGACAGCTGCTGATCCCGCGGATCGCAGCTGTCGGTACCTCGTTCAGACCCCTACCGTGCCAGGCCTGGCACGGCTATGGGGTTACCAGCGCCCACCGCGTGGAGGTAGAGGTAGGTGCCGACGGGCCTGCGAGCGCACCCCCCTCCGGGGCCGCCGCCGCTGCGCCGCCGGCGGGCGCCTGCTGCTCTCTAGTTATCTTGTAACCATCGCACCACGCCTCGACGCACGCACATGTCGACACACCTGACGTCTCTCGGGCACCTCCGATAAGAGGTTATGGGTATCAAAGTTGAGGGGGCGATAAGGAATGATTACACTCGGTGAGTGACACTGCATGTCATCTCACCCTCAGCAAGTGCCTAGCACTTGCCTATCACTGAACACGCACTCACCTTGTGGTGAGCACACGCCAACGTATATTCTGAGCCTTTAGATAATATCTAACGCTCAGCGACTTGTCACCATCAGCAACCTAATCCTCTCTATTGTTGATTGGCTTATCATCTTATTGTGCTGAGTCACAGCCGTATTGTCGCGATGCTACTTGACCAACATTGTTGTATAGCTACTTGATTACCACACAAAACTATGTCTTGCAACAATGGGCCCACACACACGAGTTCTAATCCCGGCGATCGCACATGTCACCATGTGCAAATATGAACTAGTCCGCGTCCGAAACACCGGCGGCAATTACATGACTGTATGCTCGTACACGTTTCCGTGCATGCACGTTCGATGGGGGTGTCTTGGTCCCATGCTCATCCATAGCATCCACGTACTCGCGCTTGACCGCGCGCGTAAGATGTACCCGCGAAGATTGACACAAAGCGCTGAACAACTGGCCCTTGCATAGCGATGCCTAAATAGCGTACAATTACACTAAGGATACCGACTTTTGAGGCGGTACTTGGCAGCGCGCCGGGTTACAAAGGGAAGGTCCGAAATTGAAATTGAAATTGTTTATAACATGTACCGTATGCGCCGATTTACAACATGTACCGTATGCGCCGGTCGCTGTCTTTGGGCCCTCCCAACTATGCCATATAGGAAACTTACAAGTCAGGGCTAGACCGTTATCCGCCTATGTCCAACCTCTCCAAAGGGTGGTGGGGGTTTTTACTCCCCCCCGCGGGGAGTGTGCGGTGCGTAGTGGTGGTGGCGTGCAGTTGGGGGCGTGCGTAAGTGCAATGTGTGGAGGCGCGGCGAGTGCTTGTGCGGGATTCGATGCGGTATATGAGTAGGAGATGCTGCAGCCATTGGACAGTGTACGTGTGGTTGTGCAATGACGCGTGATGTGACGAGTCGTGCTTTCGAGATGAGTTTGTCGGGAGGGTCAGTGCGGAGGGTGAGAGAAAAAGTGAGACTAGTGGTGGTGGATGAGTGCGGTGTACCCGTGCGGCTCATGACGATGGGAAGGATGTCGACTTCTGCACATGGCCACTGGTGGCGGATGGCATTGGCGAGAGGGGTGTATTTGAAGCGAATCATGTGAGCTGTGTGGGAGAGGTTGTGGTCCGTGAAATACTTCCATTTCCCTATCTGAATCTTTTTCATAGAGAATTTTCGGCGGCGACCGTTTGTGTGACCGACGTAGCGAGGTTCGAGGAGACGGATAAAGTCGGGTTTGTGTGCCGGGGTTTTGAGCGCGGGGGGGAGGATCTCGGTGGGGAGGATGGCAGGGCATGAGGTTTGGGAGTCGGGCGAGAGGCCTTCTTCAGCATCAACAAGGCGGGTGGGCATGTGGGCGGGGTGAGGGGGATGACAGTCGAGAGGAGTGTGGGTGGGTGTGGGGGATGCGAACGATTTGATGGGTTTGTTACCAAAGTCTGCGGTGATGGTCTTCCATCGGCCTCCGTTGTGGCGTTCCATGAGGGAGAGGAGGAGTTGTAGCGCGTTGTTGTGGCGGTCTTGTCTCACGCCAGACATGGTGGGGCAGTTACCGGCCATGTGGCCGTTGTTGGTGAATTGGCCACACATGGGGCAACGCAGGGTGGGGTTGTGGATGAGGAGGCGGGTGTTGTGTACGCCCCACATGAATTCTTGCTGTGAATTGGATGTTGGTGAGTGTTGTGTTCTTTTGTGGAATGTGAAGTCGGCTCCGTCCTCCGCGGCGCGGGCGAGGAGGGCACCGTGTATGGATGTTTGTGAGAGGGGTGTGTGTGTGTTTGGCGCTATATGTGTGTGCGTCTGTTTTAAGGTTGGTGTATACGCAGGGTATGGGGTCTCCTAGGGCTTGTGGTATGAGGGTGTATGGCCAGGTCCAATGGCCTATCGACACGTCTGAACCTGTGGTGTATGTTGTGTCGGGTGGGTGTCCGTCCGCAGCTTGGTTAGCGAGTGTGTTTGCGAGGTCGCCGCCGATTGAGTGGTTGTGTGCTTTGATTTTGCCCAGGTGTGTGCGGATGCCTGACTCGCAGCGGGTTTGAAGGGTGTGTGTGATGGAGAGGAGCGTGTCACGGTGAATGTTGTGTCGGTATGCGGATGGGCAGTTAATGTAGCCTTGCAGAAGGGAAGGGATAATGAGCCTTGGAAGGGTGTAGAGGTGGTTGGTGTATTATGAGTTGATGTATTTGGATTGTGGATAAGGTGTGTGTTCCCATTGGGGGAGTATGAGGATGGTGGCGCTAAGTGAGTGTGAGGCTGTGGAGTGGGCGCTAGTGATTGCATGTTCCATGGCGCGGCGCCGGCATTCGTGGTCGTATTCCGGGTTGGCGATGTTAGTGCCGTGCCATGTGTGTGGTGCGTTGCTTCCGCTGGATGAGAAGACTATATCTTCGAGGTAGAGTGCGTGTGAAAGTGTAAGTTAAGTGGTTTATTGAGGGGGTATGAGTAGAGTTCCGTCTGGATGTGGAAAGTGCTGCGGAGAGTTGTGAGAAGATCCTCGCGTGTGGCCTATCTCTTACGTGTGGTGGTGGCGGGTGTGGGTGAGTGAATTTATGAGCGTGAACCTAGGCGAGTGATGAGGTGGTAGACCTCTTCTTCGAAAAAGCGGTGTGTGGGGTCGTGGCGGAAGAGTTGGAATAGGTGTCGGATGCGGGGGCCGGAGAGGGTAGTGACTGCGCGACCGTCGGCGGTGTAGGGGATGGTAGTGTCATGTGGGTGGGGTGGGTGTGTATGGTGAATGTGCCGATGGGGAGCCGTGTTGAGGTCTGGGTTGATGGGGTCGTGGTTGAATGTGACTAGGGGATGCGTCCATGGGGTGGGTCATGGGTCGGGTAGGACGGGTTTTGTGGAGGGGACGAATCATGAGTTGCATGCGGCGAGGGCGGTGGGGCCGGAGGGGGTCTCGCTGATGGTGTCGTGGAGTTGTAGGAAGGGAGCCCACTGGACCTCGTGGGATGGTCCGATAAGAAGTGTCGCTATCGCATGTTTGAGAGTATCGGTGTACCCACTATCGCTAGGCTCACCTAATATTAGAGAGTGCAATCCCGGGTGAGCGCGGATGTTCGCACTCGAAACAATAGTGCTCGACGGACGCGTGAACTGTGGATGGAGGGTATGGTCGCAGGCTGGTTTGTAGACAAGTACCCGGGTACCAGATAGGAAAGAAGCCGGGGGAATTATGGCCGGGAAAATTTTTAAGCGCGGCGGCAGGAGCGCTAGCTTTTTCTATCTAGCTATCTCGGCCCTGTTGTAAGTAATACCGCATACGTATTAGTTGCAGATAGCTACTGTAAGCTATTCTAGATATGATTAGTACATGTCTAGATCGGACATACCGATAAACTGTTTGACTCGGTACAGAGCTGTCGCTAGGCTACAGCCCTCACACTTCTGTTGTCCCGACACCACGCCTGTAGGCTGGTTGTCGCCTTAACTGTTCCGTTTGCGGGACTGTGACTGTAACTACGTTTGCGTACGTTATCTTCCACACTAACTGTGTTTGCATGGTTCAATAGGTTATGGGCCCCCGCCTCACGTCACTCACCCGCGACAACCTGGTTCGGCGAGCTGCGATCGACAGCTCTCCCGCAGAAGGCAAGTTTCTATAGACACCTAGTACTTTCAACTTGTAGTCGGCGGTATCGCGAGTATAAACTGCGATTTTTAAAAACCCGCCACAACCCTCTTAAGTCAGCCACCCGCCGGAGATAGCCAGCCACCCACACCGACGCACTCGTCGTGTGTGGACAGGGTGCACACAGGTCCAAGCTGGAGAACGGGGGGGTGCACTGTCGGGTGAATACGCATCCACAGGTTGCACGCTAGCCGTAGCTTACCTTTTTTATTTCCATATCAGCTTAGCGACTAGGCCATCAGCGCAGCGCTCCACCTATCCTGGCCTTGGCCTCGACTTGTGCCCCACACTGGGTGGAGGATACAGAAAAGGTGCTCTTAGACACCCCGGGGCTACAGGCCGAGGGGTCGGCGGGCATCAGGCCGTCTCTTTGCATACCGCTGTTAGGCACGAGTCCGGCTAGCGGTTTTTACCGCTGCCTGTTTTTAATCCAGCTCTTTCTTTTTCGCCCTCTGTCGAAATGGCGCAAAAAAACCCGCCTGTTGCACCTGTTGATTCCCCTCACCCAGGCTCTCAGCAGAGCACTGTCCATAATACCCAGGGTGTTCTCGAGCTGCTGCGTGTGCAACTGACGCGCCTTGACGCGTATCTCGACTCGCGGTCGGCCGCCATTGCTGCTCCTCCTGCTGCGGGTGCTATATCGCACCCCCCTGTAGCTCAGCGCCGCCACGATGCTCACCTCGCACACTTTCCGGACAGCCACCACCTGCACACCCTCCCCCTCGAACACCCCCCGGATACTCTCGCGCAGATCTTTGCACAAGTGGCGCGCTTGACAGCTCGTTTCGACTTGCAGTCGGCCACGGGTGCTGTTGCTGCTGCGGGTGCTAATCCGCACCCCCATGTCGCTCAGCGCCGCCACGTCGCTCACCTCGCACACTTTCCGGAGGGCCACCACGTGCACACCCTCCCCCTCGAACACCCCCCGGATCCTCTCGTGCTGCTCGTTGCGCAAGTGGCACACTTGACAGCTCGTTTCGACTCGCTGTCGGCCGAGGATGCTGTTGTTGCTGCGAGTACTCTTCCGCACCCCGCCGTCGCACAGCGCCGCCTCGATGCGCACCGCGAGCCCTCGCGCCCCAAGCTCGTAGGTGAACACTTGCAACCCCCCCCATACCCCCCCGCTGATTCTGCCCTACACGACATCGCAGTCAAACAACTCCCGCCACACCCTCCCTACCCCCCCGTTGGATATGCCCCTCACCACCCCATACCTCTCATCCCGGAGGCGCCCTTTCACGGCGTCCCCCCCTCTCGTGACCACCCGAATTCGTACGCCCCGCCGTCCCCAATGGCTGGCCGCTCTCCATTTCCGGGTGGCCCACCTCTACTCTTCCATGGACATCACTCTTCCCCAGCCAAGCGTGGCGACCACACCCCCCGTGGCCGTCGTCGCCCCACCGTTGACCCCATAGTCATCGGGCGACCGACACACGCAACCCCCGACTTTGACCCAGACGTCCATCCCAGTCTCTTGGGCAGCCCCCACTACGCCCCCGTCTGCACGCGCCCCGCTGTCTCCCCGGTCTTGCGCATCCGTGGCTCCGCCCAAGCCTCACCCACAGAGGCACATTGGCGCGCTCTGCAAAAGGTCCTCCGCTCCCTTCATGGCACCATTCACATGCGCCTGACGTTGGGGGGGGGCCTGGACCACAGCCTCCAACTCACAGGCTTTGCCGACGTTGCCATGCTCACCAAACTCCTCCCAAGACATGCACTTGCAAGACACCGAAGTGCGATCATTGGAGGACAAGACCCAATGCAACGCTTCATCCCGTAGCTACCTGCAGGGGGAGTGTTGTAAGTAATACCGCATACGTATTAGTTGCAGATAGCTACTGTAAGCTATTCTAGATATGATTAGTACATGTCTAGATCGGACATACCGATAAACTGTTTGACTCGGTACAGAGCTGTCGCTAGGCTACAGCCCTCACACTTCTGTTGTCCCGACACCACGCCTGTAGGCTGGTTGTCGCCTTAACTGTTCCGTTTGCGGGACTGTGACTGTAACTACGTTTGCGTACGTTATCTTCCACACTAACTGTGTTTGCATGGTTCAATAGGCCCCCTTCAAATGCCCTCGAGGTGATGGGGGACCTCGACAAGGAGATAAGTCGCGACGGGAGGAGCGGAACGACATTGAGACGGGGCTTACGGGATGCGACGGCGGTATTGACAAGCGACCGCATGAGGATGGGCTTTTCACTAGCATCTCTCCTCCTGTCCCCGGCAAGACCGAAGTCACGCGGGCGCTAGATTAGACTGGCATGTCGACCCTCTCAAGCGCCGATCGGCCTAGGCCGGTCGGCAACCCGTTTCGGTGGGAGCGGGCCGTGCATCGTGAAGGTCGAGCAGCAGTTTCATTTTGTATTTCTTGACAAGTGGATTTATTTTTTGATATATTTTTTTGATTATATTCTTCTGTTGTTACTGCTTGGGTGGGGGTTTAGGACTTATTTTATGGTCAGATTGATTTGAATCTAGAGGTTTGCATATCCAATATCATGTGTACAGGACATTAACTCTAGCGGTTACTGTTACCGTTAATATCGGCGCGTCCCACCTGCAGGACAACCACCTTGCCCGAGCAGTTAGACGCAGCCAACGACCAACGACTTCCCCAACGGTCAGCTCTAGCTAGCCCGTGCCTTATAAGCCGTAGCTAGCCACGAGCCTAGGCACTCTCTGCTTTCGCGCTCAGCCAATCTAGGCTTCGCGCGAATGCAGTCTCGACTCTAGTAGTCGAGTAGGGTGTCAGTTTTACCTTTCGTCCCATGCGCACTCGAGCGTCACGCGACACTTCCCCCCGTTCAGCTACGCAGTTCCCCAACATGCAGCCCGAGCAGTCTACATCCGCCGCAGCGGCCGACCCTCACGCTACCTCACTCGAACAACGCACAGCCGAACAGATTCGTACGGCAGTTTTAGCATCGGAACAACGGATTACTGAGCAGTTTTTGGCGGCTAACGCTGCCTTACTCGCACAGCTCCAGCAGTCGACAGCTACACCTGCTACTACCAATCAACAGCAGTCCATTCCCGCCGACGCAACAGCGACGGAGGGTGGTAAGGCGGCCCCCGAGCCACCTATTGACCTGCTCGACGACGAACCCGACCCCTCCGCGGCCGAGTTCGTCGACTTCACCTACTACGGCGAAGTCATCCCGGCCGGCCTCGAACGTCCCCCTCGAGACGTCGAGGAGCCACGTCTGTGGACTCTCACGGACGACACCGCCCGGGCCCTAAGCGACAAACGCACCCAAGCGGCGTACGACGAGTACCTACACATCGGGTGCTATGCCTTCTTCGACAGTTGCGCCAACGCGGCAATTGGCGAGGCTTTGGACACGTTGTCGCACGGCCCACCTCTACCTACAGAGCAGGCGGCAGCGATTGCCCTCATCCGAGAGGGTCATCGCACCCACACAGCGACGGAGGAGGCCGCCCGTACTCGATTGGGCTACCTCCGCCTCACCAAGGGCGGACAAACGAGCACAGATGCGGACCGCGTATTCGCCGAATTGGCACACGAGCGCTTCTGCCGACCGCGTCCTACCGCGGTCTCCGGCACATTGGACGCGCTACGCCAAGCGTTCATCGACCGTTCGCTTGAAGTCAGCCTACACGCCGCCAGCAAAGCCGCCGCCGGCGCCGCTTTCGCAAAAGTCACGCCGGACAAGCCTACCGGCCCCGACGCTCGAACCCGCAAGGCCGCCGCCGACAAACGCAAGGCCGCTGCGGCAGCAGCAGCCGCGGCACGAGCCGCTCCACCCCCCAAGCCGACCGACTCGGCTAAAACCCCAAGCAAAAAATGATGGTGTGGCCCGCTGCGCCGATTCCTGCTCCCCGACATCTTCCTTCATGCGCCACCGCGTACGTCGAAAGTGGCGGGAGTGGGAGCGCATCGGCGCGAGCGGCCAAGTCCTAAGTTGGATCCGCCACGGCGTCCGTGTAAAGTTCAAGCACGGCCTACGCCCCAAGCCGTTCAACCACGGCGTCTCCATGCTAGACGCCACACCCGACCAACTAGAGTTTCTCAACTCGGAACTACCACGCTTCGAGGCTTGCGGCGCGTGGGAGCGCTCTACAAACCCCCGCTACGTCTCCCGGATGTTCTTGGTGCCAAAACCCGGATGCAATCAATGGCGCTTGATTATCGACCTTCGAGAGCTCAACCGCTACTGCTCAACATTCAACATGACTTGCGAGACCCTCAAGCACCTCCGCCATCTATCTCGACCGGGGGACTACTTCGTCTCACTCGACCTCGCCGATGGGTACTACACCCTTGGCATCCGGGAGGAAGACCGGGACTACTTCACGGTCAACTACCGCGGCACCCTATGGCGCCTCGCGTGCCTCCCCATGGGGTGGTCGGGCTCCGCCTACTACTTTTGCAAACTCACGCAAGTGTTTACGAACCACCTACGCCGCCCTCCACCTCCCACGCCCGCAGCTACACCGGCCGGCCCACGCCGCCCGTCCAAGCGCTTCCTCCGGAACGCGCGATGGCGAGGCATCCGCCTACTCCCCTACATGGACGACTTCCTTTTCTTAGCGGATTCCTACGACGAGGCACTCTTACTCCGGCAACGCGTCCAAACCCTGCTCGACAGCCTCGGCCTACAACGCAACCCAAAGAAAGGTGTGTGGACGCCAACGCAAGTCGGCGACCACTTGGGCCTCACGGTGGATTTACAACGCGGCGAGTTTCGCGCCCCACTCGAAAAACTGCGACACCTCGCACAACACGCTTCGGCCTTGCTCGGACGAGCAGCGTCCAACGCACGATGGCTGCCCACACGCCAACTCGCAGCCTTCGCGGGGAAAGCGCAATTTCTCTACCTCGCCATCGCGCCCGCCCGATTCTTTTTGCGCGAGCTCCACAACGTCTTGGCTACCCGTACCGGTTGGGGGGGACGCGTGCGCCTCACCCACCAACTCCGACGCGACCTCGAGTGGTGGCGCACGGTACCCTCCCAACACAACGGCCGGTCGATCTACAAGCCCATCGAGACCGCCTATTTGCACACCGACTTGAGCGACTACGGGTGGGGAGCCGTCCTCAACGAGGACGCCAATTACCAAGCCCGCGGGTTTTGGAGCGCCCCCGTCCGCCTCCAACACATTACGTGGAAGGAGCTTCGAGCGGTCCGGCACGCGGTCGACTCCTTTCTACCGCAACTCCGAGGACGACAAGTCCTCCTCCACGAGGACAACACTGCCGTGGTCGCCGTCCTAACCAAGCTAACGTCCCGGTCACCCGTCATGATGACCGAGCTACGGCGTTTGTGGTTCCTACTCGACACCAACGACATCCACATCCGCCCCCGCTACATCCGGTCAGCCGCCAACGTCTGGGCCGACACACTCAGCCGCGAGATGGACTCCGAAGACTGGCAACTCAACCCACAACTCTTCATCCACCTTCAACGCCGGTGGGGCCCGCATACAATCGACCGGTTCGCTTCTATGCTCAACACGCAACTGCCCCGCTTCAACGCCCGCTGGCGCGACCCCTTGTGCGAGGACATCGACTGCCTACACCTCCCCGACGCGGCGTGGAAACGCGAGAACAACTACTGCAACCCCCCTTGGTCGGCCCTACCGGCACTCGCCGCTAAACTCGAACAATCTCAAGCCGCGGCGACTGTCATCGCCCCCTACTGGCGAAACAAAACGTGGTACCACGCGTTCGCCCGCTTGGCCACCGAGACCGTGCACTTCCCAGCGTCCCGCGACCTGTTCTTTCCCGGCAGGCTAGGCAAGCGCGAAGGGGTCGGATCTCCCGCGTGGAGCATCGTGGCCTTTCGGCTAGCACCCCCTCTTGGCTCTACAATCGACGCGGGGCGATTGGCCGGGCGATACGCCCGAACCGATTAAATGCTCATGTACAGCACGTCCCCCCTCCGCGTACATGACCGCCGCGCTACGGATTACGCCGCGAAGCATCACAGTCGCCCTGGTCCTCCGCTATGGCTGAAACTTTTCAAGACCTCCTAGGATCAGATAAGCTCGGGGTTACGGCGGTTGCCCTACTCAGCAACTCGCTAGCGCCCTCTACGTACTCGAGCTACCGGAGCGCAATCGGACAGTTTTTTATTTTTTGTGCAGAGGAAAATATCGCCCCGCTACAGGCCACGCCGGCCACGATGGTCCGCTACACGGCCTGGCTAGCCCTGTTGGGCACGGTCGCCGCCAGCTCACTGCAACCTTACTTCTCCGCGGTTAACAAGTTCTTCCGCGACCACCGGCGCCAACCTATCGCCGTGGGCGAACTCCTGGCGGACGCCCGCCGTGGCCTCGAAATGCTACAGCACCGCCTACTGCCCACCACCGCTCGCCTACCGCTACCCGCAACAGTCGCCTTGGACATCCTACACGCCGCCGACACCCTACACGGAACCTTCGCGTGGACCCCTGCTTCCTTTCCCCAGATGCAGCGCTTCAGAGCCTGTTTAGCGGTGTGCGTCAATTACATGTTTTTCTGTCGCGCCGAAACTGGCGCCCGCTGCCAGACCGGCGACCTAGTGGTCGACAGGCCTGCTCAACAAATCTGCCTATTCGTACGCAAATCTTAAGGGGACCAGCGCCGCGACGCTGCCGATAAACATGTCATCACTATCCCGGTAGCCGCTAACCCCGTCTTGGCTGACCTGCTCGACTACTACACGGAGCAGCGCGCGGCCATCTGCAACAAATTCTACAACACGCCCCCCCCCACTCGCCTTTTGGAGCTTCTCACCTTCCGAACCTTCTACCGCGTGGTGCGCCGCGTCCACCATCTCCGCGTGGCTCACCCTCGCCCTCCGCACCGTCGACTCATCTGCACCCACCGGTTTCAAGTGGACGTCGCACAGCCTACGGAAAGGCGCGGCGTCCGCTGCCAGCTGTATCGGCGCGCCCCTCCCCGTAATCAAATTAATGGGTGGCTGGGCCAAGAACAGCTCTGTGACCGAGGGTAAATATATTGACCCAACCATGACCCCAACACCTGCTGCTTGGCGGTTCTTCGGCTGGCTCACTCCGTCCCCCCCGCAACACTAATTCTGGCTGTGCAAGCCTTTGGCTTTAGGTTACTAGCAAAACGTGCCCTAGGGTAAATGGTCAGATTGATTTGAATCTAGAGGTTTGCATATCCAATATCATGTGTACGGGACAGTAACTCTAGCGGTTACTGTTACCGTTAATATCGGCGCGTCCCACCTGCAGGACAACCACCTTGCCCGAGCAGTTAGACGCAGCCAACGACCAACGACTTCCCCAACGGTCAGCTCTAGCTAGCCCGTGCCTTATAAGCCGTAGCTAGCCACGAGCCTAGGCACTCTCTGCTTTCGCGCTCAGCCAATCTAGGCTTCGCGCGAACCCACCCACCCATCCCTATAATCCTGCGACACATTGCACTTAGGTGTGTCGATAGGTGCACCTAGTCGAAAAGTACCCGGCCCAATCTTTGCTCTTAAACGTCGTAAAGATGGCTGACCCATGATGGCCGTTAGACAGCAGCTGGTCCAATTTGTAAGTCATTTTATGTTCATAACACTAACTGCATGTTTTTTATTTCCCCGTGGTGATGGGAGACTAAAAGGATTTCAAAACGGGACTTTTCCGTTGAGCACTATGCAATGCAGAGTATTCCATTTTCCGGTATAGCCATAAGTTGATTCCACTCCCTTGTCCGCCTTTACTGACTTAGTCCCTTTAAGTATCAGGAAATAGGGATGCCGGCCTGAACTGCGCACAATTATATCTCCCTATCTGGTTTACGCAAGAATGCCCTTAGACAACAACCGCACCGCGTAGATAAGACAACAGGGACTAGTAGTTGAGACTGATGAAACTTTAGTTGTAGGAATCCTGAATACTAAAGCAAACCAGTTTGTGCTTATGTTTTAGTGTGACCGATGCCCTTCTTCGACGGCCCCTCATGTTCAACTCGCGTCGGGTGATGATTAAAAGGACATTATTATGTTTTAAAGAAATCCATATGTTCTGATACGATCAGCTTTGATTGATCAAAATCCGCAATTCTCCAAAAGTAGCCTAGCAGGAAGCCGTATCGGTGCCCCCCCGACACCATCAGCAAAATCGTCTAAGAAAAGACCTCGTCACAGCGCATGCGGTTGAGGGACGCCACATGTTTTTTACACCACACGCCCAACACGAACAAAGGTACTAATGATGTGCATGTTTTCTGACGAACAAAGAGGGTGTGGCGTGTCGTTATTACACGCATGCCTTGAAAAAAGCTGTGTCAGGAACAGTAGGCATTGAACACCATACTTAATTACCCTCAGATACAGTCACCATCTGCGGGGTGACAAGGGTCTCACTGATGCTTCGAGCAACAAGCGCGCTGTCCTGAGCCTCATCTTCGTCAAGGCATGTCTGGCACAGGTGGTCCTTGCAGTTCCCGGGCGGACATTGGGGCTCCAGCTCTGACGGGAGGCACATGGAGATGCAAGAGTTTACATTGGTCCGGATGTCTTCACGTTGTAGCTCCAACCTGAACACGTATAGCGAGCGCAGTTTGCCCTCTTCACCAATGTCGCATGGGATCTCGCACTCGACTGTTTCGGTTTTGCCGATAAATGTGGAGACCTGCTGCGTCACCGAATACGCGACACTCGCAGAGATGGTGATGGTCACAGGACCGACTTCAAATTCGAATCCTACTTCCAGACTGGCCGTGATGGTGCTTGAGGAGGTGCGGGATTCCTCGCTCGAGTATTCCTGGGTTATCGTGTGCATGAACGCGTAATTGTGCATCTGCGCAACCTCCCAGCGCCCGACCTAATTAAGGGCGGACATACGTATGACACAGAACGGGACGGAGCTTAGTTCTCGAAAGAAATCATCCCATTCTTGATGGACAGATTTTACTTAGTAAAGTACCAGAAACGGATTCAACAAAATGAAGAAATATTTGTTAATCGCTCAGGGAGGGTGAGCGACCAATTGGTAAAATACATTTTTTTTAAGGTAACATGCAAAATATCGATGGCAAAATGAATAACGCATTGCATGTTGGGCTGCACTTTACTCAATATTGATATATCATGTATACAACCCCTGCACCTCAGCAGCTAACATCTCGATAACATCAGTATTTATTCGAGGCGGATTCAGCAGCTGTTTGAATCCTTACCCGGCCTGAAATTTTTCATAAACCTAAAAACTTGAACGTTACGAAACGAACAGGAAGGTAATAGTACATCACATCTCGTCGACAGAGAAAGGATATGATATCGATTGTGCTCACATACAGATGTGATGAGCACAAAGACACACACACACACACACACACACACACACACACAGAGAGAGAAAGAGAGAGAGAGAGAGAGAGAGAGAGAGAGAGAGAGAGAGAGAGAGAGAGAGAGAGAGAGAGAGCGAGAGAGGGAGAGAGGGAGAGAGAGAGAGACATAGAGAGGAGTAAAGCGGTGAGAGAGCACGAGAAACAAATGATACTATCTATATCCAAACTTTTTCATGAAAACATTTTAAGGGCATTAATGAAGCAGTAAACTGTGGTAGCAACCGGCGGACCATGAGAATAATCCAATCCTATTCACTTCGATGTGATGAGCGGGGTCTGGCCATAATACTAATGCAATATATACATGTAACGTAAGTAGGGAAAAGAGCTAACAGCGACGAGCGGCGGCGCCCAGTCGCCCAATCACGATGAGTATAACGGTCACGGCGAATATATATAGTGCCCGTGATATATGAGTCGGAGTGATATGAGCTAGCTGGCAACTTACTTTTCCGTCAAAGACGTCCGCCACTGAACGCAGTCTGAGGCTGCTGACCTCGTCATTTACTTGGGAATAGTCAGAAAACTTGATGTCGCTATCATCAAATGTCGTCGCTGTCGGGCCAGTTAAGAGAATGGAAGGGCCGGAGAAGTAATCGTGTTTATATAGGATAGCAGTGAAGCCCCGAGGTATGTGAATCTCGGACAGGTCGTCGTTGCGCAGACCCAGGTTTTGTAGCCCCCTGAGAGTAAGGTCCGCAGGGGACGTGACGAACTTGCTTACAGTCCGTCGGCCATTCAGGGTGGCATACGTCGACTGCCTGGTCGTCACATCAACAAACAGCGCCACCGCGTTATGCGGGCGCCTTTTGACCTTCAATGAGCTTATGGCGTCGTTCCAGCCACCACGCCCCCCCATCCTGGGTACGTCTATAACAACGTCCGTGAAGTCGCCGCGGAAGTAGGTATCTTCGAAAACCTCCGCATAAACCTGGCTTCCCACCCTCACAGAAGAAAAGTCTTCATTATCAAGACCAAGACTCACGTACTCGCCCACTTCAAAGGTGCGCGACCTGCCTCGAAATTCTGAGTGCTGGAAAAAAACTATTTTGTCGTCATCAATGGTGGGGTGGCTCTCGTGGTCGAACGAGGCATGCAGCCTTCGCCCGGCGTGGGTGCTAGCCAGTAATACCGAGGTAAACCTTGACGCCGTCGTAGCGGCCGGAATCAGCCACGCTGCAATAGTAAGAACCCCGACCAGGTGTACTACTGCACGGGGTCGGCGGGGAGGGTAGCGGCAGGTAGTGATGGGCGCGGCAGCCATAATATCGCTCTCTCGTTAAAGTTAGCTGCTCTCGATGAGTGGACCGGACCTAGGTGCTTTTTTGCCCCCGCGACGACAGTATATCAAAATGTTAAAACAACTACGCGCAGCAATTACTTACTGGTACTTCCGGCACTGGTGTGGTGCAGCAGCGGAGAGTCCGTAGCCAACGCGGTCAGACTGGCAGTATCGCTATGGTGTGCAAATAATACAAAAAGGGCTGAAACTGTTGGAAGTACTCTGCAATTGATAGTTACGGCACTGATATATTGTACTGTTGTTCGGGTGTTCGGGCGCGATGAGACCAAGTCGAAACTGGTGCAATACCGATAGCAGCTGCAGTCTTCGCGATAGGGGGGTATAGTTATACAACCCTCAGCAGGAGGTCGGCCCCATTGGCAGCCTTTTTGTTCCCGAGCGACAACGCGTCCTGCTGCCGTATCACCCTTCCACAGCACGCGTTCCCCCGTCACGAGGCCGGGCTGAATTTTTTTGCCGTGGGTCACTTCGCACCGAGATTCGGGGTACGGGTACGCTAAGACGGTAGTACCTGCTTTCATATCATCAACTGCTCGAATAAAAGTACTGCGTGTGGATACACTTCAGGTTGTCCGCCGGCGTCAGGGTTTACCGTACTGAATAATTATTGTGCTGAGATGCCTGTATAATACCGGTGTGGTATGTATTATAGTGAACAAATTAATGGACGAAAAAATATCAAATTCCCAATAAAATACTGGTGCCCACTCATTCATCACACTCATTCATTTTTACATGCCGTGCTACGCTTGCGGTGCCAGGAAACAAGTAAGACCGTTTGTGATTAAAGAAATATACGGGCTGTTCACACCTGCACATGTAGCGATACTGGTACTAGCGAGCAAAACCCTTATTTTGGACAACATTTCAGGTAAAATGGCATTACGTCATCATTACACCAGGGTTTGAGGCGCGGTTTCGTTTAAGAGAAAGCCCTTGTGCTGGCCTAAGTACGTGCAAAGTTTCAGCCACTGATTCCGTTTGTAGCGGTGCTGTCGGCTGTGACAAGATGAGTCGGTGAAGATGGGCGAAAACTGCCGGTGGCCCTATTTTGGACAACAACTCCTGAAGCTCACTACAATGACCTCATACGCCCCCCCAAAACACTCCAACCTGCCTACAACTCTTCAAGTAGCTTGGCTAAGCCCATGGGAGCACGTTCTTCAAAAGAAGGCTCGGCGGAAGGCGAAGACTCGCCACGGGAGCCGCCACGATGAGGTGCGTCCATGTCGGTACCTCCCGCTCGCACACCAAGTTCCATGCTTTCACTCGCTTTTGCTGCTGACAATAGGACACTTGCGCCGTTCTTGATAAGTGGGGTAGGCTCGTAGATAGCGGGGCTATTGTTTTGAGTGTTGGTGACGTCCTCGAGAGCCATACGCTTGGGTGCTTGTTGGGTTGCCATTGTAGCGTGTCGCTTGCGGGCCGCAACGGCATCGGCCTTTTTAGTAGTGACCGCCCGGTTCACGAGTTCCTCTTCACACTCCCCGCACATAAGCTCCACTTCAACCACAACGGCCTCATCAATACGCTCCAAATCGATTGTTGCGTTGTCGCAAAGTGTCTATGTATCATCGTATAGGTTTTCTAAGTTCGGGGGTTTTCAGGGTGCGTCGGAGGGTCGGCCATGGGATACCGTGCTTTGCTGCGACTGCAGAGAGATAGTAACCTTCAGTACCGGCCTTGTCACTCGCAATTGCTCGACGACCTTCGTCGACTGCCTTTGCGAGGCTTTCTTGATTGTAGGCTCGATATTTGCCACGAGCGGGAAGGGAGCCGCTGCCCACAGCGGAGATCGATAGCGAATAGCGGGGATCGCTGTGAAGTCGACGTTGTTGTTGAAAAATTTGAAAATCGAAAAAAGGGGGGCTGTATGTACCGAGACCCAAACTGCGGCAAGCGGGCGCACCATGAGCAGATACGCGCGATAACCGACAAGAGGCTCGCCAAGGACTTGTATGACGGGTGGGTGGGTAGTAGGGGGAGATTCAAGCCACTATGAAGTGATTTGCACGCTTCTCGAGTGGGTCGGTCGAAATTGATAGGTGCTTTTGGTACGATTTGGTGAGCAGGTCCGATCACTCTGCTGACCAACGCGACGAGCTCGATCAGCCGCCAACACAACCCCATCAGAGGGCCTCTGAGGGGGCTCTATGATAGGGTTTGTGTCTTGAAATGACTTCATCTAGGCGGGCTAGGGTAGGCCTAAACCGCTATTTGTTCAAAATAGGTTTATGTCCAAAATAAGGGTTTTGCTCGCTAGGACCTCTGCGCGTAATATATAAATCCCATATATTTACCCGAGGGCACGTTTTGCCAAACATGTCAGCTTGCTTACAATGTGGCCAAAAAAACACCACATGCTTGGCCTAGGGGAAGATTAGCGCTAATTATGGGTTGGGTGGGTGGGTTGCGCGAGCCAGATGGGCGAGCGCAAAGCAGAGAGTGCCAGTGCTCGGGGGTTGCACCGGCTTTAGGGGCTGCCGCTAGCTAGTGCTGCTGGGGGCATGGCATGGGGCGTTGCGCTAGGCGTTTCCTCAGTCCTCGAGGGTTACCTCGAGGACTGGGTGAGACGCGCCGCTTTTACAGTAACGCTTTACCGTTCAGTTTTGCGTTATGTCACATATGTAAGTAAGTTTTGCAAACCTCTAGATTTAAAACAATATGACTATTTACCCGAGGGCACGTTTTGCAAGTATCGAAAAAACCGGAGGTTTGGCGCAGCCCAGTTTTGATGAAGCGGTGTGGCTGGGACGAGCCAACCGAAGTACTGCCACGCCGCTGGAGATGGGGTCATGGTGGGGTCGATGTATTTCCCTTCTGTGACAGAACTGTTTTGGGCCCAACCACCCATGTATTTGACGACGTGGAGTGGGGTCCCGATGCAGTTAGCGGCGGAGGCGGCACCTTTACGTAGGCTGTGCGATGTCCATTTGAAACCACTCGGAGGTGTGGCGCCGACGGCGTCGCATGCGTCGAGGAGCCAGGCGGAGAATGTCGCAGCCGCTTGCCAATCGCCGGAGTTTTCGTAAGGTACGAAGCTCCATAGTGCGGCTTGGGGGGGGGGGGGTTGTTGAAGAATTTCTTGCAATAGGCGGTCTGCCGTGTGCAATAATATTCTAGTAGGTCTGCCAAAACTGGATTGGCAGTAGTCGGGATAGCGAGGATAGGTTTGTCGGCTGCGCTGCGCCTTTGATCGCCCTTAGCTTTTCGGATGAACAGCCAAATTTTATGGGATGGTCGGTCGACTACGAGGTCTTGTGTTAAACACCTTACTCATGTTTCGGCTCTGCAGAAAAAACGCATAGTTTGTGCAGACTGCCACTAGCGCGAAATTGCGCGATGAGGTGCCGTGAAGTAGGTATCCACTGGAGGTGTTTACGGAGGTTGGCGGCGGCGGTGAGTAGCGAGAGTGCTAGAGGGGCTGGTAACGGGAGGCGCGAGTCCGCTGCTTGTAGACGCTGTTGCTGCATCTCGAGTCCGCGTCGAGCGTCGGCCAAGAGTTCCCCGACCGCGATCGGCTGTTGTTGGTGGTCGCGGAAAGACTTGTTGATGGCTGAGTAGTACTGTTGTAGCGATGCAGCGGCGACGGTACCTTGTAGTCCCAACCAGGCTGTGTAACGAACGACTGATTGTGTAGTAGCTTGTAGCGGATGGATGTGTTCCTCGTGGCAGAAAGCGGCAAATTGACGCATGCCGCTGTCGTAGTTGGAGTACGTTGTCGGGGCGAGGGAGCTGCTCAACATGTGTAGCGCAGTGGTACCGATATGGTCGGTGCCCAACAAGTTGCGAAGTCGACCTGTCATGGTAGCCGTCCACGGTGCGTGTGCGTCTGGTTCTCGTAATGTGTAGCGGACATGCCGCGAGGGCTTGTGCGACTGAGTGGCTATAGCGCGTAGCTCCGTGAGGCTTGAGCTCGCCGTCCGTAGTGTGCGTCCTATTGCGCCTCTGCGGGAGTGTAGCCAGGCCGGCGTGGCAGTCGAAAGGCCACGATGCTCCATCCTGGTCGTCCGACCCCCTCGCGTGAGCCTCGCCGACCGGGGAAGAACAGATCGCGCGAGGGGGGTAGTGGATGGTCTCGGTGGCCAAGCTGTGGAAGTCCTGAAACCACGGGTTGTGGGGCCAGTAAGGTGCGATGA
This sequence comes from Tetraselmis chui, assembly GCA_026401115.1. Taxonomy (NCBI): domain Eukaryota; kingdom Viridiplantae; phylum Chlorophyta; class Chlorodendrophyceae; order Chlorodendrales; family Chlorodendraceae; genus Tetraselmis; species Tetraselmis chui. The sequence goes on from JAPMLY010000065.1 coordinate 58,473, forward strand.
CGGTAGCAGCTGCCCCTGATTGGCGTAGTTTCGCACAGAGGGCGGGAAGAGCTGACCACGGCGGGTTGCAGTAGTTTGTCTCGCATTGCCACGCGGCGTCCGGGAGGTGTAGACAGTCTACGTCCTCGCATTTTGGGTCGCGCCATCGGGCGTTGAAACGCGGGAGTTGTGCGTTTTCCATCGACGCAAAACGGTCGATCGAGTGTGGCCCCCACGCTGTCTGTAGGTAGGCGAATATTCGAGGGTTCAGCTGCCAGTCGTCGCGGTCGAGCTCTCGGCTTAGGCTGTCGGACCATATGTTCGCTGCCGAGCGGATGTAGCGGGGTCGGATGCTGATGTCGTTGACGTCGAGGAGGTGCCAGAGTCGGCGTAATTCGGTCATCATGACCGGAGAGCGCGTAGTCAATTTGGAGAGCGTAGCCAATACGGCTGTGCTGTCCTCGTGGAGTAAGACGTGTCGGCCTCGGAGTTGCGGTAAAAATGACTCGATCGCGAGACGAACGGCGCGGAGCTCCTTCCATGTGATGTGTTGCCGGCGGTCGTCGTCGTACCAAAAACCGCGGGCTTGGTAGGCAGGATTGTCGTTTAGGACGGCTCCCCACCCGTAACCACTTGAGTCGGCGTGGAGGTACGCGGTCTCGATTGGTTTGTAGATGGAGCGGCCGTTGTGTTGGTCGGGCACCGTACGCCACCACTCGAGGTCGCGGCGTAACTGGTGTGTCATCCGGACACGTCCGCCCCACCCCTTTCGCGTAGCTAGCACGCGGTGTAGTTCGCGTAGAAAGAAACGGGCTGGTGCGATGATGAGGTAGAGGAATTGCGCCTTGCCAGCGAATGCCGCGAGTCGTCTGGCGGGCAGCCACCGAGCGGTGGTAGCCGCGCGGCCGAGTAACGCTGAAGCCTGTTTTGCGAGGGCCTGCAGCTTGTCGGTCGGGGCTCGAAATTCGCCTTTCATGAGGTCGACTGTCATGCCATGGTGGGTGCCCACCTGAGTGGGCTGCCACGAGCCTTTGTCGGGGTTGCACTGGAGGCCGAGCCGGTGGAGAAGGGTCTCGATGCGGTTGCGTAGCAGTAGAGCTGCGTCGTACGAGATGGCCATGAATAGGAAGTCGTCCATGTAAGGTAGCAGTCGTACGCCGCGCCATCGGACGTTGTGAAGGTGACGTCGTGACGGCTTGTATGGCGTCGCGGAGTTGGCGGTCATCGGTGTAGGCGCCCGTCGCAGGTAGTTTGTGAACACTTGAGTCAGCTTGCAAAAATAGGAAGCTGACCCCGACCAGCCCATCGGGAGGCATGCGAGGCGCCACAGCTCGCCGCGGTAGTTGACCGTGAAGAAATCTCGGTCCGCTTCTCTGATGCCTAGCGTGTAGTAGCCGTCCGCTAGGTCGAGGGAGACGAAGTAGTCGCCCGGGCGGGACAGGTGGCGTAAGTGCTTGAGGGTCTCGCAAGACATCTTGAATTCCGCGCCATAGCTGTTTACCTCGCGGAGGTCGATGATAAGGCGCCATTTGTTTACACCGGGTTTGGGGACGAGGAACATGCGGGAGACGTAGCGGGTGTTGGAGGCGCGCTCCCAGGCTCCGCAGGCTTCGAAGCGTGGGAGCTCTGTAGCCAGGAAGTCGAGTTGAGGCTGGGTGGCGTCCTTCATGGAGTCTCCGTGGTTAAAAGGTCGGGGACGTAGGCCGTTTTTGAACTTTACCCGCACGCCATGGCGGATCCAGTTCACGACTTGACCGCTCGCGCCGATATGCGCCCACTCCCGCCATCTTAGCCGCACGCGGTGACGCATGTAGCTGGATGACGGGGAGCAGGAATCGGCGCGGCGGGCCACACCACCATTTCTTCGTGGTGGGTTTCGCCCCGTCGCTAGGTTTAGTGCCGGCCGCCGATGCCGCTGCTGCTGTTGCTGCGGCCTTGCGCTTGTCGGCGGCTGCCTTCTTGGCCTTGGCGTCTTGTCCGGGTGGCTTGTCCGGCGTGACTCCCGCGAACGCCGCTCCAGGAGCTGCTTTGCTGGCGGCATGTAGGCTGACTTCGAGCGTCCGATCGACGAACGCTTGGCGTAGCTCGTCCAGTGCGCTCGAGACCGCGGCCGTGGCCTTGAAGCGTCTGATGTAGGTGAGTCGCGCTTCCCCCGCTGAGGCCACTGCTTGATTAGTACGTAGCGCTGCCTCGACGAGGGAGTAGGCGTAGGTTGTTTCGTCGGGGGGAGAGGTGACCGAGCGAAGCGTTTCCATGGCAGTTTCGAGTGCCGCCTTAGCGGCGGCCGTAAATACACCATAGCAGAGCAGGTGTCGATACTCGTCGCGGGAAGAAATTCTCGCGTTGTCCGTAAAAGTTTTGTCGGCCTCGTCGTGTCGAGGGTTCCACAGACACGGGACTGTTGTGCCAGATGGGGGTAGACAGTCCGCAAACGTACGGGACGTTAATTCTGACCACTCTCTAGGGTCGATGTACTCTAGAGGGGTGTTTTTACTTTCAGCTGGTAGAGCGTCGAGCTCGAGTCGTCCACCCGCAGCGCTGTCGGAGTCGGCTGTGGGGATGGCTGAAGTAGTTGGTTTTGTTGACGCGGTTGCGACGGGTAGAGCTTCGACCTGGGCTGCTAACTGCTGAACAATCTGTGTCAGCAATTGCAGCTGGTCTAGCTGCTGTTCCGGCGCGTCACCGGGCGCAACGTAGAGGTCAGTAGGTAATACCGGGCGGTCTGCCATTTGGACTGAAGGAGTGTGTTTTCGTGCGTCGTGCAGGAGACTCAAGTGATCAACACCTTGCGTGGCTAGCAAGAGCCACGATGCCGTTTGCGTGAGCGATAGCTCTCGCAAAAGGCAGAAGGTGGACACACAATCGCTGCTGGTGTGTTATATAGGGTGCGGACATTTTACTGTCCGTGCGCGCATGGGCGCTTGAACCGTTAGGGAGATGTAGCGTCGGAGGTAAAGCATGTAACGGAGGTAACGCCGGTTACTTCGTAATTTAGCCCTGTAATTCAAACCTCTATATTACTAATATGACCATTAATCTTTATATGCCGTGCTACGCTTGCGGTGCCAGGAAACAAGTACGACCGTTTGTGATTAAAGAAATATACGGGTTGTTCACATCTGCACATGTACTAGTAATAGGACCTTTACACGTAATATAAATTGGAAGTATACATACATTTTTATCGTATATATTGAATTATTTATATTCAAATCATATTACTACCACATATTTTGTAAGTGGGTACGGCGCCCGCCGGCGGCGCAACGGCGGCGGTCCCGGAGGGGGGTGCGCTCGCAGGCCCGTCGGCATCCCCTCACCTCCCCGTGGTGGGCGCTGGAAACCCCGTAGCCGTGCCATGCCTGGCACGGTAGGGGGCTAAGAGGGCCGACAACTCGATCCGTGGGATCAGCAGCTGTCGGGAAAGCCCTGTACATACGGCTTTTGAAAAAATAATTTCTGTGCACTACCGGCGCCAAGATCTCCCGCTCGGCCCGTCCGATATGTTTTTTCGCGTACAGATACTCCTAGATACAGCCTTACTTTTAGGAGTGGGGCCTGTACTACGGCAGCGTTTGATGGCGAGGAGGGTACGGCCGGATCAGCGGTGGGAGGCGGGTGTTGGAGCTGGTGGTGGCCAGCCGGGAAGGAGCGCCAGGAAAGGGCGCTCGCTAGCTATCGAGCAGCCCTGTGCCGGTCGAACCTTGCCGAGGGGTGAGGCAAGACATGGCACAGGACGGTGGCTAGTCGCAGACGGAGGAGCGGCTACAGGAGGCGGCGGCGATCCTCAGGATCAACCGCCGCCGGAAAGCCATGTACGGAGGGCTTTTTTGGATACTAAAAATAATGTCCGTACCCGGCGTCGAGCTAGTTGGGGAGCAGCACCAGGGTAGGGCGCTCACTAGCGCGTCGCTACGTCGTCCAGCGTCATCTCCCGGGGGGAGAAGTAAGCTGGGACGGCAAGGAGGACAGTCGCGTTGGGAGGAGCGACACGATCTGGCGGCGACGACCCTTTGGGTCGGCGCCGCCGGAAAACCCGGCACGGAGGGTTTTGTTTAATTCCGGGCGCCCGCGGCCCGCCGGATCCGGCTACGGTGACCTGCTCCCCCCCCCCTCTTCGACACCCACTTCCCCGACAGACCTTCATACTCCTAGGGGTCCTTGAGCGTGGGCCCGGGTGAGCGCAGAGGCCCCCGCTCAAGAACAGGCTGCTCGGTGGACGCGCGATCAGAGGGGGGAGGGTACGGCCACATGCCGGAAAACCGACAGGTACCCGGGTACCAGACAGAGAGAAAACCGGGGAAATGAGCGGGGAAAATTCAGGCGCGGAGGCAGGAGCGCTAGTTTTTTCTATGTCCGTGTGTCTCGGTCCCCCCCACCTGTCCTCGAGGTGATGGGGGACCTCGACACGGAGGACCGCCGCGTCGGTGGACGCGGCAAGACCTTGGGGCGGGGTCTACGGAATGGAGCGACGGGATCGACGAGCGACCGCGCGAGGAGGGTTTTTTTGCCAGCCTTTCCCCTCCTACCTTCGGCAAGACCGAAGTCACGCGGGAGCTAGATTAGGCTGGCCCGTCGTCCCTCCCGAACGCCGACCGGCCTAGGCCGGTCGACACCCCGGTTCGGTGGGAGCGGGCCGTGCATTGTGAAGGTCGAGCAGCAGTTTAGTTTTGCATTTCTAGACAAGTGGATTTATTTTTAGATCTGTTTTTCTTGATTACAAAATTATTACGCTGTTACTGCTTAGGTGGGGGGACTGTGGCAATTACTGCGGTTGCTTACAGTTATATAACTCCCGAGGAACGTCGACACACATTGCAGATAGGTGTGTCGATAAGAAATGTACCTGGTCGGAGAGACCCGGGCCCAACTTGCTAATAAGTCCTGTATGGCGAAGTAGAGTGGCCCGTGAGACAGCACTCGGTCCAGTTTGCCGGGACATGTTGTAAACAATTTCAATTACAATTTCAATAGGTGGGTACAGGTACCCGTAGCGATAAAATAATACGCGCCTTTCGCAAACGCAAGACGAAATGTAGGACGAGATGAAATTCCGCTAACCTGTACCAAAACGTACTAAAGCCGTTAAATTTCATCCCGTCCCACGCTGCCAAAATACATGTATTTCGCACCTGTAGGACGAGATTTGGATGTAGGACGAGAGTAAAACGCTCACGGGTACCTGTACAGGCCAGAGCAAGTCGCGCACGCGTGATGGCGGCCGGAGAAGGGCAGTTTTGGTTCTTCGTCACAACACGTCGCAGGGACTCGAGCCCGAGTCTCATCCTCCTACAGTCGTGATATTATCCAATAGTTGCATCGTGGTTGCAAGTTGAAAGATCACAGCTCGTATCGTGATTATGTACCAACTAAAGTAGTACCAGGTACCTCGCCGATAGATGTACATAAATTTACCCTAGGGCACGTTTTGCCAAAGATGTCAGTTTGCTTACAATTTGGCCAAAAGACACCCACAGACAGGGTCTTGGGGTCGATCAGCGCAGGATTATAGGGATGGGTGGGCGGGTTCGCGCGAAGCCTAGATTGGCTGAGCGCGAAAGCAGAGAGTGCCTAGGCTCGTGGCTAGCTACGGCTTATAAGGCACGGGCTAGCTAGAGCTGACCGTTGGGGAAGTCGTTGGTCGTTGGCTGCGTCTAACTGCTCGGGCAAGGTGGTTGCCTTGCAGGTGAGACGCGCCGATATTAACGGTAACCGTAACCGCTAGAGTTAATGTCCCGTACACATGATATTGGATATGCAAACCTCTAGATTCAAATCAATCTGACCATTTACCCTAGGGCACGTTTTGCCAGTAACCTAAAGCCAAAGGCTTGCACAGCCAGAATTAGTGTTGCGGGGGGGACGGAGTGAGCCAGCCGAAGAACCGCCAAGCAGCAGGTGTTGGGGTCATGGTTGGGTCAATATATTTGCCTTCGGTCACAGAGCTGTTCTTGGCCCAGTCACCCATAAATTTGATTACAGGGAGGGGCGCGCCGATGCATCTGGCAGCGGACGCCGCGCCTTTCCGTAGGCTGTGCGACGTCCACTTGAAACCGGTGGGCGCGGATGAGTTGACGGTGCGGAGGGCGAGGGTGAGCCAAGCGGAGATGGTGGACGCGGCGCCCCACTCGGTAGAAGGTTCGGAAGGTGAGAAGCTCCAAAAGGCGAGTGGGGGTGGCGTGTGGTAGAATTTGTTGCAGAAGGCCGCGCGCTGCTCCGTGTAGTAGTCGAGCAGGTCCGCCAAGACAGGGTTAGCGGCTACAGGGAGAGTGATGACATGTTTATCGGCAGCGTCGCGGCGCTGGTCCCCTATAGATTTGCGTGCGAAGAGGCAGATTTGTTGAGAAGGTCGGTCGACAACTAGGTCGCCGGTCTGGCAGCGGGCGCCAGTTTCGGCGCGGCAGAAAAACATGTAATTGACGCACACCGCTAAACAGGCTCTGAAGCGCTGCATCTGAGGGAGGGAAGCAAGGGTCCACGCAAAGGTTCTGTGTAGGGTGTTGGCGGCGTGTAGGATGTCCAGGGCGACTTGTGCGGGTAGCGGGAGGCGAGCGGCGGTGGGAAGTAGGCGGTGCTGTAGCATTTCGAGGCCACGGCGGGCGTCCGCCAGGAGTTCGCCCACGGAAGAACTTGTTAACCGCGGAGAAATAAGGTTGCAGCGAGCTGGCAGCGACCGTTCCCAAGAGGGCTAGCCAGGCCGTGTAGCGGACCATCGTGGCTGGCGTGGCGTGTAGCGGGGCGATATTTTCCTCTGCACAAAAAATAAAAAACTGTCTGATTGCGCTCTGGTAGCTCGAGTACGTAGAGGGCGCTAGCGAGTTGCTGAGTAGGGCAACCGCCGTAACCCCGAGCTTATCCGATCCTAGCAGGTCTTGAAAAGTTTCAGCCATATCGGATGACCAGGGCGACTGTGCTGCTTCGCGGCGTAATCCGTAGCGCGGCGGTCATGTACGCAGAGGGGGGACGTGCTGTACATGAGTATTTAATCGGTCCGGGCGTATCGCCCAGCCAATCGCACAGCGTCGATTGTAGAGCCAAGAGGGGGTGATAGCCGAAAGGCCACGATGCTCCACGCGGGAGGCCCGACCCCTTCGCGCTTGCCTAGCCTGCCGGGAAAGAACAGGTCGCGGGACGCTGGGAAGTGCACGGTCTCGGTGGCCAAGCGGGCGAACGCGTGGTACCACGTTTTGTTTCGCCAGTAGGGGGCGATGACACTCGCCGCGGCTTGAGCTTGTTCGAGTTTTGCGGCGAGTGCTGGTAGGGCCGACCAAGGGGGGTTGCAGTAGTTGTTCTCGCGTTTCCACGCCGCGTCGGGGAGGTGTAGGCAGTCGATGTCCTCGCACAGGGGGTCGCGCCAGCGGGCGTTGAAGCGTGGCAGTTGCGTGTTGAGCATAGAGGCGAAACGGTCGATCGTATGCGGGCCCCACCGGCGCTGAAGGTGGTTGAAGAGTTGTGGGTTTAGTTGCCAGTCTTCGGAGTCCATCTCGCGGCTGAGCGTGTCGGCCCAGACATTGGCGGCCGACCGGATGTAGCGTGGGCGGATGTGGATGTTGTTGGTGTCGAGTAGGAACCACAAACGCCGTAGCTCGGTCATCATGACGGGCGACCGGGACGTTAGCTTGGTGAGGACGGCGACCACGGCAGGGTTGTCCTCGTGGAGGAGGACTTGTCGTCCTCGGAGTTGTGGTAAAAAGGATTCGACTGCGTGCCGGACCGCTCGAAGCTCCTTCCACGTAATGTGTTGGAGGCGGTCGGGGGCGCTCCAAAACCCGCGGGCTTGGTAATTGGCGTCCTCGTTGAGGACGGCCCCCCATCCGTAGTCGCTCGAGTCGGCGTGCAAATAGGTGGTCTCGATGGGCTTGTAGATTGACCGGCCGTTGTGTTGGGAGGGGACCGTGCGCCACCACTCGAGGTCGCGTCGAAGTTGGTGGGTGAGGCGCACTCGTCCACCCCAACCGGTACGGGTAGCCAAGACGTTGTGGAGCTCGCGCAAAAAGAATCGGGCGGGCGCGATGGCGAGGTAGAGAAATTGCGCTTTCCCCGCGAAGGCTGCGAGTTGGCGTGTGGGTAGCCATCGTGCGTTGGACGCTGCTCGTCCGAGCAAGGACGAAGCGTGTTGTGCGAGGTGTCGCAGTTTTTCGAGTGGGGCGCGAAACTCGCCGCGTTGTAAATCCACCGTGAGGCCCAAGTGGTCGCCGACTTGCGTTGGCGTCCACACACCTTTCTTGGGGTTGCGTTGTAGGCCGAGGCTGTCTAGCAGGGCTTGGACGCGCTGCCGAAGTAATAGTGCCTCGTCGTAGGAATCCGCCAAGAAGAGGAAGTCGTCCATGTAGGGGAGGAGTCGGGTTCCTCGCCATCGCGCGTTTCGGAGGAAGCGCTTGGACGGGCGGCGTGGGCCGGCCGGTGACGATGCGGGCGTGGGAGGTGGTGGGCGGCGTAGGTGGTTCGTAAACACTTGCGTGAGTTTGCAAAAGTAGTAGGCGGAGCCCGACCACCCCATGGGGAGGCACGCGAGGCGCCATAGGGTGCCGCGGTAGTTGACCGTGAAGTAGTCTCGGTCTTCCTCCCGGATGCCAAGGGTGTAGTACCCATCGGCGAGGTCGAGTGAGACGAAGTAGTCCCCCGATCGAGATAGATGGCGGAGGTGCTTGAGGGTCTCGCAAGTCATGTTGAATGTTGAGCAGTAGCGGTTGAGTTCTCGAAGGTCGATAATCAAGCGCCATTGATTGCATCCGGGTTTTGGCACCAAGAACATCCGGGAGACGTAGCGGGGGTTCGTAGCGCGCTCCCACGCGCCGCAAGCCTCGAAGCGTGGTAGTTCCGAGTTGAGAAACTCTAGTTGGTCGGGTGTGGCGTCTAGCATGGAGATGCCGTGGTTGAACGGCTTGGGGCGTAGGCCGTGCTTGAACTTTACACGGACACCGTGGCGGATCCAACTTAGGACTTGGCCGCTCGCGCCGATGCGCTCCCACTTCCGCCATTTTCGACGTACGCGGTGGCGCATGAAGGAAGATGTCGGGGAGCAGGAATCGGCGCGGCGGGCCACACCATCATTTCTTGCTTGGGGTTTTAGCCGAGTCGGTCGGCTTGGGGGGTGGAGCGGCTCGTGCCGCGGCTGCTGCTGCAGCAGCGGCCTTGCGTTTGTCGGCGGCGGCTTTGCGGGTTCGAGCGTCGGGGCCGGTGGGCTTGTCCGGCGTGACCTTTGCGAAAGCGGCGCCGGCGGCGGCTTTGCTGGCGGCGTGTAAGCTGACTTCAAGCGTGCGCCTCGACGAAAGCTTGGCGTAGCGCGTCCAATGGGCCGGAGACCGCGGTAGGACGCGGTCGGCAAAAGCGCTCGTGTGCCAATTCGGCAAACACGCGGTCCGCATCTGTGCTCGTTTGTCCGCCCTTGGTGAGGCGGAGGAAGCCCAATCGAGTACGGGCGGCCTCCTCCGTCGCTGTGTGGGTGCGATGACCCGCTCGGATGAGGGCAATCGCTGCCGCCTGCTCTGTAGGTAGAGGTGGGCCGTGCGACAACGTGTCCAAAGCCTCGCCAATTGCCGTGTTGGCGCAATTGTCGAAGAAGGCATAGCACCCGATGTGTAGGTACTCGTCGTACGCCGCTTGGGTGCGTTTGTCGCTTAGAGCGCGGGCGGTGTCGTCCGTGAGAGTCCACAGACGTGGCTCCTCGACGTCTCGAGGGGGACGTTCGAGGCCGGCCGGGATGACTTCGCCGTAGTAGGTGAAGTCGACGAACTCGGCCGCGGAGGGGTCGGGTTCGTCGTCGAGCAGGTCAATAGGTGGCTCAGGGGCCGCCTTACCACCCTCCGTCGCTGTTGCGTCGGATGGAATGGACTGTTGTTGATCAGTAATAGCAGGTGTAGCTGTCGTCTGCTGGAGCTGTGCGAGTAAGGCAGCGTTAGCCGCCAAAAACTGCTCAGTAATCCGTTGTTCCGATGCCAAAACTGCCGTACGAATCTGTTCGGTTGTGCGTTGTTCGAGTGAGGTAGCGTGAGGGTCGGCCGCTGCGGCGGATGTAGTCTGCTCGGGCTGCATGTTGGGGAACTGCGTAGCTGAACGGGGGGAAGTGTCGCGTGACGCTCGAGTGCGCATGGGACGAAAAGGTAAAACTGACACCCTACTCGACTACTAGAGTCGAGACTGCATTTGCGCGAAGCCTAGATTGGCTGAGCGCGAAAGCAGAGAGTGCCTAGGCTCGTGGCTAGCTACGGCTTATAAGGCACGGGCTAGCTAGAGCTGACCGTTGGGGAAGTCGTTGGTCGTTGGCTGCGTCTAACTGCTCGGGCAAGGTGGTTGCCTTGCAGGTGAGACGCGCCGATATTAACGGTAACAGTAACCGCTAGAGTTAATGTCCCGTACACATGATATTGGATATGCAAACCTCTAGATTCAAATCAATCGGACCATAAAAAGATAAAGCCGCAGAGGGTCGCCCAGGCGCGAGTAGGGACTACACGTACGGGTACCCGGCAGTACTCAAAGGAGCACTTTATAGCCGTTTGGCGACTGGGAGTCAGATTATGCCAAAGATTACAACTTGTTTACAGTTTGGGTAAACATGCACTAAAACACCTATTCAGAGGTGTTATTTCTATTCAGCGCTTGATCAGGGAAGGGTGGGTGGGTTGCGCGAGCTGCTTGGGCGAGCGCAAAGGTAGAAGGTGGTTGCTACCAGCTAGAGGAGCTGCTTCAGAGGTAAAGCAGGTGGGCGTCCGCCGCGGACGATTTACTGCGCTTGTGACGCTTTGTCTCCGCGCGTTGCCTTTGGCGGACTCAACACGGTACGTTAACTAACCGTTAAACCCCAATATTTTACCAATATAAGAATTTAGCGACTAGGAGTCAGATAATGCCTAATCCGGGGGTTTGGCGACTAGCCAGCCGAAGAATAGCCAGGCCGCCCGGATTTCGCTCATGGTGGGGTCGATGTATTTGCCAATGAGGACGTCGCTGGTTTTTACCAACCACCCATGTAGCGGATCTTGGTGAGGGGTGCGCCGATGCATGCGGCGGCGGACGCCGCGCCTTTCCGTAGGCCATGCGTTGTCCACTTGAATTGCGGGGGGGGGGGGGGGTGTAGCGCCAATGGCGCTGCACGCCACTCGAATCCACTCGGTGATGGTCCCGGCTGTGCACGTGTGTGGTTGTTCATCGCGTGTGACGGCCCAAAAGCTAGTGGGCCCGGGTCCATTGCCGAGTTGGTTGCAGTATTGAAATTGAAATTGTTTACAACATGTACCGTATGCGCCGGTTTTTCACAAAAAGCCGTATGCGCCGGCTGTTGTCTTTGGGCCCTCCCAACTATGCCATACATGGAACTTACAAGTCAGGGCTAGACCGTTAACCACCTAAAGCCGACCTCTCCAGGGGTGTTTGGGGGTTTTACTCCCCCTTGGGGAGTTGTGCAAGACGAGGCTAGGGCTGCGTGCATTTAGGGTCGTGCGAGGGGGCAATGTGCGGAGGCGCGGCGGGAGGTCGTGCGGGACTTGATGCGGTATATGAGTAGGAGATGATGTAGCCATTGGACAGTATGCGTGTGGAGCTGTGCAAGGATGCGAGACGTGTCGAGGCGTGCTTTGGACATGAGTTTGTCATGAGGGTCAGTGCGGGCGGTGAGTAGGGAGGTGAGACTCGTGATGGTGGAGGAGTGTGATGTGCATGTGCGGCTCATGACGATGGGCAGGATGTCTACCACTGTGCCTGGCTAGTGGTTGCGGATGGCGTTTGCAAGGGGTGTGTATTTAGCACGTATGATGTGAGCTGTGTGGGAGAGGTTATTGTCCGTGCAATACTTCCATTCTCCTATCTGAATCCTTATTATGGATGCGTATCGGCGGCGGCCGTTTGTGTGACCGACAAATCGAGGTTCGAGAAGGCGAATGAAATCCGGTTTGTGTGCGGGGGGTCGCAGCGCGGGGGGGAGAATCTCAGGTGGGAGGACGGCGGGACACGAGGTTAGGGAGTCGGGCGAGAGACCTTCGTCAGCATCAACAAGGCGGGTGGGCATGTGGGTAGGGTGAGGTGGGTGGCAGTCAAGCGGAGTGTGGGTAGGAGAGGGGGAAGCAAATGATTTTATGTGTTTGTTACCGAAGTCTGCAGCGATGGTTTCCCAGCGTCCTCCGTTGTGGCGCTCCAGGAGGGAGAGTAGGAGTTGCAACGCGTTGTTGTGGCGGTCATGTCTTAGGCCAGTTACCGGAGGGGCAGTTACCGGCCATGTGGCCGTTGCTAGTGAATTGGCCACATAGGGGGCAGTGCATGGTGGGGTTATGAGTGAGTAGGCGGGTGTTATGAACTCCCCACATGAATTCTTGTTTGTGTGTGAATTGGATATTTGTGAGGGTTGAGTGTTTTTTGTGGAAAGAGAATTCGGCGCCGTCCTCCGCGGCGCGGGCGAGGAGGGCACCGTGTTTGGTCGTTTGCGAGAGGGGTGTGTGTGTGTGTGTTTGGTGATGTAGGTGTGTGCGTCAGCTTTGAGGTTGGTGTATCTGTAGGGTATGGGTTCCCCTAGGGTTTGAGGAATGAGGGTGTATGGCCAGGTTCAGTGGCCTATCGTGACCTCTGAACTTGTGGTGTATGTAGTGTCGGGTGGGTGACCATCCGCGACTTGGTTGGCAAGGGTGTCTGCGAGGTCGTTACCTAGGGAGTGGTTGTGTGCTTTGATTTTGCCGAGGTGTGTACGGATGCCTGCTTCGCAGCGGGTTTTAAGGGTGTGTGTGTGATGGAGTGGAGCGTGTCGCGGTGGATGTTGTGTCTGTAAGCGGAAGGGCAGTGTAAGTAGCCTTGTATTAGGCGGAGGGAGCACGCACTGTATGTGAGGAGGTGGGTGCGGCCAAGTTGGAGGCCTGTATCTATGCGAGCTAATTCGGCGCGATTTATTGTGTGCGAGGGAGGGGTAGAGGTCACCAGGATTTTGATTTTGGTGTCCGAGGCGGGGTGGGTGGCTGCTACTCCGAGGGGGGACGAGCCCCCTTTTTTCGAGCCGTATGTGTAGACAAAGTCCTGCCAGTTCCAAGCAAGAGTACCTATGGTGGGGGGGTATGTTAGTTGCATGCGTTCCGGGAGGGGGTATGTGATGGGGTGAATTGGGTTTGGGGGGAGGTGGTATATGCCTGCTGAGTGGGGTGAGTAGGTGTCGAAGAGGAGAGGAGGAGGGGTGGTGATGGCGGGGTCGGGAAGGTGAGTGTCGTAGATAGATTCGAGAGTGTTGTGAAGTGCTGTCATGGCTGTGGGTGACGGGAGGGTGGAGAGTGCGAGGGGGTTGGCGACGAGGTATATGTCGACCATCCAGCGTGTGCCTTGCCACGTGTGTAGGGCATTGCTGCCACTAGATGAGAAGACGATGTCTTCGGGGTAGAGGGAGTGGTATGAGTGAGAGTGAAGGGATTTATTGAGGGGGTCGGAGTAGAGTTCTATCTGGATGCGGAATGTGTGACGGAGAGATGTGAGTAGGTCTTCTCTAGTGGCCCATCTATTGCGGGTGGTGGTGGCGGGTGTGGGTGAGTGGATTTCTGAGCGGGAACCTAGGCGAGAGAGGAGGTGGTAGACCTCCTCTTCGAACGTGTGCTGAGAGAGGTCGGGGCGGAAGAGTTGGTAGAGGTAGCGGACGCGGGGGCCGTTAAGGATGGTGACCGCGCGGCCGTCGGGAGTGCAGAGTACGGTGGTGTCGTGGAGTGAGGGGTGTGCGCGGATGGCGAATTTACCGGTAGGGAGCATGTCTAGGTCGGGGTTGATGGGGTCGTGGTTAAATGTGATAAGGGGGTGGGACCAGGGAGGAGGTCCGGGTTCAGGCAGAATGGGTGCGGTGGAGGGGACAAAGCCGGAGTTAAATGCGGTGAAGGCGGTGGGGCCGGAGGGGTTCTCACTGATGGTGTCGTGTAGTTGTAGGCATGGGGCCCATTGGACCTCGTGTAGGCGGGTGAGGTCGTGTTGTTGGCCGCGAGCACACCATTCGCACTGCCATGTGACGGGTCCCTGAGCTGGGCGGCATTGGGAGTGTACGACAAAGTGCGGGCATGTGCAGCAGGTGGAGGTGGGTTCTGTGTGCAGTGGGTCATGACAGATGGAGCAGGCGGTGGGGGAGGGGGTGGGGAGGCATACCGATGTGGGGGTGGAAGAGATAAGGCGGAAGCCGTCGTCGAGTTGTAACTGAGTGTCCCATTCCGTGAGGTGTTCCGGGGCCCATTCAACCATGTACTGCGTTTGGCCGTATTCTATGTCTTTGTGTTTGGAAATGATGCGTGTAACGTCGCATGGGGGGTAGTGGTGGGCGGAGGGGGTGAGGTATTCTGTGTCTGAGTGAGTGGTGTGTGCGGTGGGGGTGGGGTTGTTGAACGTGGTATGCACGGTTCGATAAGGAAGATACTGTAACGTGATGGTTACAGGTACGCTACACGACCAGCCTTGGGTGGCGGCTGGTGTCGAGACAAGAGTGTGTATCAGCTGTCGCTGTCAGCTGTCTGTACGCTAGTTTGTGATATCGCGCTCAGACACTCTAGGTGATGTCCTGTACATACGGACTTCTATCAGAGCATACATTAGCTCTCTGTAACTAATCTGCAATAGGAATTACTTACAACACTCCCCCTCAAGATAGCTAAGGTGTGTCTTGTGATCAGATGGAAGTGATTACAGAATTCCTTCTACAAAGTGTGTCGCTGCATGGGTCCAGATGTCCCCAGAATGGCGCTCCTGTGTTTTACGAGTGCAGGTCCAGGTAGTGGCTTGGTCAGCATGTCAGCGACCATGTCACCGGTGGGTAGGTACCGTAGTTTGACGGTCCCCAGCTGTACGTGGTCCTTCACGAAATGATACTTCAGGTCGATGTGCTTGGTCTTCTCGCTCACCAGTGCATTCTGTGAATAGGCGATGCAGCTCTGGTTGTCCTCCCAGATTGTAGTCGTCCCGCTGACAGGTCGACTGAAGATCTCCGACAACATCTGTCGAATATGGATGGCCTCCTTAGTCGCGTCCGCTGCTGAGTAGTACTCAGCCTCGCATGTTGACTGTGCGACGCAGGACTGCTTTCTAGACTTGTAGCTGACTGCACCTCTGCCCAGTGTAAAGACAAATCCCGATCGTGACCGGCGTGTCACACTGTCATTGCCCCAGTCTGCATCAGCGAAGCCTGTAAGTTGGAGAGTGTTGTCCTCACCCCCCCCCCAACGTCAGGCTCATGGCTGGAGACCCTTTAAGGTAGCGCAACACTTTCTTAAGGGCCTGCATGTGGGCCACTGTGGGGTTCGCTTGCGCAGAGCCCAGAATGCTGAGCGCGGTCGAAATGTCCGGGCGAGTGCATACAGCGGCATATTGCAAACTGCCGAGCAGACTCGGGTAAACGTCCCGGTCCGCGCCTGTGAGGGGTACAGCCGTCTGCTTGGAGAGCGCAGCCAAAAAACCGGGGTCCATCGGGAGACACGAGGGTTTGCAGTCCACCATGTCATGTTTTTCAAGCAGCTCGCGCACGTATTTGCCTTGATCGAGGCTGATGGTGCGCGCCGCTCTGTCCCTGGTGATGTGCATGCCGATGATGTCGGACAGGTCACCCTGATCTTTGATGTCAAATCGGGATCGCACCAGCGCGGTGAAAGCCACCCGCCAGGCGGTGTTGTTGCACGCCACAGGGATGTCATCCACGTAGAGGGCAATCATGGCGAAGACGCCGTCGGCCTCAAAGATGTAGATGCATGGGTCAGAGATCAGCTGGCGCCAGCCTTGAGAGACTAGCCAGTCGCGAAGCAGCTCGTTAAACTCCCTGGGGGACTACTTCAAGCCGTATAGGCACCGGCGGAGGTGACAGACATTGGTGGTACCGTCATCGAACCCCAGGGGCTGTCTGATGTAGACATCCTCCTTGATGGGTGCGTACAGAAACGCCGTGTCGATGTCGAGACCGCCCAGGTCGAGGTCGCGAGCAGCGGCAATACTGAAGAAGACGCGGAGGCTAGCTAGTCGGATGACGGGTGAGAACGTCTCCGTGTAGTCAATCCCCTCGCGCTGGCTGCAGCCTTTTGCGACAAATCGTGCCTTGTATCGAGAGACAGCACCAGATGCGTCTGTTTTAGCCTTGTAGACCCACATGCTGTTGACCACGCGGCGTCCAGCGGGCAGGGGAACGAGATCCCACGTGTTGTTGGACGTCAGAGAGTTGAATTCCACCTGCATGGCTGTCTGCCATTCCGCGGACTGTGGACTAACCAAGGCAGCCTTGTAAGATGTGGGTTCAACACAAACGCTGGCGGACACCATAGCGACATCACGCACAGTTCCTTCAGAGTACCTGTGACGTGGCTGAGCTGTCATCATGGAGAAGTCAGGGAGTGGAAAAATGTCGTCTATGTGGGCGGACAGGTCGTGCTCACACGAGTCAGTGACACACACGCGCGGCACAGCAGAGACATGGGCAACATACTCCCCATAGCGAGTAGGCGGTCCGCGAGGGCGAGCGGGTCTGTCGACCTCCTCCACACACCCTGTGTCATCTGTGTCCAGGGTCAGATCTGGGAGTGGGTGACTTTCAGGGGAAATGGGGAGAGCCTCCGTGTCTGCACACACATCAATCGACGAGGCGACAGGGTGGGATGTCCCAAACCCGGGCACAGTCTCTTCAAACTTGACGTGAACAGACGTGGTGATGCGCCTGGTCGCGGGGTTGTAGATACGATACCCTGGGGAGTTATGAGAGTACCCCACCAGCACACCTCGGAACGCTTTCAGGCCAAGTTTCCGTCTGAGGTTATCAGGTACCTTGGCAAACGCTGCACATCCGAACACACGAAATACTGACGCGTCAGGGACTGCGCCTGTGAGAATGGTGACAGGGACCCCCCCAGACGGGCCAACAGCCCGACTGTAAGTGCGGTTACGGAGGTGGACCACAGTGCTGATCGCGCATGACCACCTGCTGTTAGGCACAGACATGGCGTGAAGCATAGAGGACGCGCAGTCGCGCAGTGTGCGCCACGGGCGTTCTGCTTTCCCAAGCATGTGATGTGCATAGGGCGCCGAGAATTGAGTGCTGAAACCCAATCTCGCGCACATGAGCTGCGTGGTCGCGGCCTCGAAAACCGAGTCTGAGTCGAATTTCAGAAACGGTGCAAATGCATGGAGGTGTGAGTGATAACGGGCATGAGTATGCCGCGCGTCCAGGAGGATGGTCTCCAGTTGCGCGCACGTCTCATCCTTAGACTTCAGAAACCGCACCCACATGAAGTTAGTGTGGTGGTCGATGACCAGCAGGCAATACCGCAGGCCGTAGGGGGAGGGGACACTGACAGGACCCCACAGATCACACGACATGTGTTGAAGTGGGGCGGCTGGCTTCTGAGATGCTGTGCGATTTTTTGGCGCAGACGTGGCTTTGTTCAGATTGCAAGACTCACAGGCGAGCATTTTTACAGAACTAGGCATAACCGGTACAGACACCGTGTTATGAGCATGCTGAGCCTGCAGGCTCAGCATGTTCAGGTGCCCCATTCTACTGTGCCACAAAGCAGCGTCGCACTCAGCAGCAAGTGCGACAGAGTTCTGGTTACGACTGTCTACGGTGGGCGAGGACATCCCCGCACAGGCATGCGACCTCGGGAGGAGGTACAGTCCGTTGCCCGACGGGATTAGCATCCCCATTCCTGTGGTCACACGCACAGTGCCAGAGTCAGTGTCTGTAGGGAAAGAAAACGCACACCCTGAGTGTTGCTGCATCCAGCTGACACTCAGGAGACGACTGATACGTTGCGCGGATCGAGAGGACAAGTCAGGGGTGTACAGGGCATGAGCGAGCCGAAAGACTGTTCGACCGGAGGTCAGGCAAATGGGGATGCGGACTTTTCCACTGCCCTGAACCGTGACACCGACACCACCAACTGTGCTGCGGCGGGAGGATGGATGAAATTCCGAAAAATCCGACCGAAATGACGTCAAGTTAACGGAGCAGGCAGAGTCAACTACCCAGTACTCAGACAGGTCGGTAACACGAGATGCAGCAGACATGAATGCAACTGAGGCAAAGGACGTACTGACCTCAGTGTCGTCATACTCGTCTTGCATGTCGTATTCCAGTGCGTCCTCAGCGGGATCATGTCCCTCAGATGTTTCAGCAGCAGAAAGGTGGCTGAGGTGTGCAGTGGGGGGAGGCTGGTCCGCGTATCTCTCGGCAATCTGTTTGCGCTTGGCCAGTGTCCAGCGGAGGACATCAGCATCCGGCGCTTTGCAGGTCGACCAGACATGGTTTGGGTCTCCGCAGGCCCCGCACTTCATTGCGAACTTGGACTTCTTTTTGTCCGCGGTCCATCCCCCACCTCCACGGCCACCCTGCCGTTTGCGATCCGCAAGAAAGGCATTGACCGCAGGCCCGGAATCAGCAGTGTCCGCCTTGTTGGAGACATCTGCATCAAGATTTTGAGCCTGGTGGATAATGCTCCCCATCACTTTGTCGGCTGACAGGATGAAGTCGGTGTCAAAGGCGTTAATCACACAATGTTTGGCTTGGCCATACTGCCCAACGTTCGACAGACCGCGAATCATGACCAGGGCGAGGACGTGGGGGTGGATGGCTGCAGAGCCATCCTTCAGCTGCAGGCACTCGTTCAGCTCATCGAAGCACTGCTTCACAGCGTGGACGTATGCCGAGACTGATTGACCAGAGGCCTGACGAACCATCATGCGGTCCAGGAGCGACAGCGTGCGTGAAATGGACTGCGCGTCCAGTCTCTCGCACAACACTTCCCATGCGGCTGTCCCGCAGTCGAGTCGTCCAGCGGGGACCCCCGCGATGGCCTGTGCAGCTGGCTTGTTCTGGCGGCAGCACTGAACGAGCATCGCGTGCGCGAACCGTTGAGCGACTGGATTCAGAGGCACGCCAGAGGAGGAAAGAGCAAGTTGAGGGATCAGTGCAGCCCCCTTAATCGAAAGGAACGACAGGAAGTCGCGCTTCCAGGTCTTGAATTCGCCCGTCCTCGGCATAAGCGGAGCGTCCATGCGAAAAGACCGGGAAAAAGAGTCACCGTCGAAGTTGGTGGCCCAGTCTGCTGTCATCGCAACGAACTCCGGGTCGATCG
Organism: Tetraselmis chui; assembly: GCA_026401115.1. NCBI lineage: Eukaryota > Viridiplantae > Chlorophyta > Chlorodendrophyceae > Chlorodendrales > Chlorodendraceae > Tetraselmis > Tetraselmis chui. Next base: position 77,504 of record JAPMLY010000065.1, read on the forward strand.
TGGGCCTGCGGCTGGCGCTGCTGTGGAGTGGGTGCTCGTGTACCGGAGTAGGCACGGGGGCGCTAGCAGGCCGGTACTGGTTGGGCACAGGTTGGAACGGCGCCGTGTCGATAGGCACCGGGTGATCGCGCAGTGCGTCCCGACGGAGAAGCTCCGACTGCGTCCGGTCCTGGTCGTCCATTCTGGCGTGGAGCAGCTGTAGCTGTTCCATCACCAGTCGAATGCTGTCGCCGGCTGAGTCGGGCAACGGAGTGTCGCACGTGCCGGAGTCGACACTCGAGTTGTCGGCCGACGCGGTAGGTGCCGGCTTTGATTTGGGCGCCATCGTAAAAGGGTCGAGTACCCAACCGGACAGTGGAAAAAATCCACTAGCAGTAACTGTGCCTAACGACGGTATACAAAGAGACGGCCTGATGCCCGCCGACCCGTCGGCCTGTTGCCCCGGGGTGTCTCAATGCACCTTTTTCGTATCCTCCACCCAGTGTGGGGCACAGTGACAGCCGAGGCAAGAACAGGCAGGTGTATATGTCCGCTGCTCTACGTTACGGCTGAAGCTGTCGTGCACCCTGTGTATGAGTATTCACCCTCACGATGCTCCCCCCTTCCCCACTCCAGCTTGGACCTGGATGCACCCTGTCCACACAAGCGAGTGCGCTTGTGTGGTTGGCTAGGTCGTCGTGGCGTAGAGTAGAGTAGTGGTAGCGGGGCTGTTCCGTAGAGTAGTGTTTGAGAAAGTGGAAATAAATATACAGAGTAAAGTATGATTATTCGAAAAAAAAAAAAAAATTGCTTTGCCTTCGGGCGAGTGTCCAAGTTGCACGCCGAAAGGCACTGTCGTCTCGCGTAACCTTCAGGTGGAGGGCTCCATAACCTGTTGAACGTGGTATGCACGGTTCGATAAGGAAGATACTGTAACGTGATGGTTACAGGTACGCTACACGACCAGCCTTGGGTGGCGGCTGGTGTCGAGACAAGAGTGTGTATCAGCTGTCGCTGTCAGCTGTCGCTGTCAGCTGTCTGTACGCTAGTTTGTGATATCGCGCTCAGACACTCTAGGTGATGTCCTGTACATACGGACTTCTATCAGAGCATACATTAGCTCTCTGTAACTAATCTGCATTAGGAATTACTTACAACAGGGGTGAGTGGTGCGTGAGGTATAGATGCCGGATGAGAGGGTGGGGGGTGAGCGAGGGAGGTGTGGGGAGATGAGGGGAATCCATGAGGGGTGTGTAGTGGTGGGGGGGGCGCTTGTTTGGTAGTGAGGCCTGTGATGGGGAGGCGGTTGTGGATAGTGTCGAGGGTTCGGTGAGGATTGCGGCGAGGAGGCGGATGGGGACTGAGAGTGGGGTGGTGGACCCCGTGAGTGTGGTGACTGATTTGCATGATTTGAGGATGAAGGAGGATGAGGAGGCTTTTGAGGAGGACCTGTGGCCACGTGGTGATGTTATTTTTCCAGAGGGGTGTAAGGCGGGGGAGGAGGGAGGCGTGTGTCTTGCGGGGAGAGAAATCGCAATAGGCTTGCTTATATGTGTGAGGGTCGGTGATGTGTGTGGCTTTGTCCCAGAGTGAGGCGAGGAGGGTGTTGTCTTGAGTGGTGAAGTGGGCGCGGAGTGTGGCGGCGATAGGGTTGGTGAGGGAGAGTGGAGGGATGTTGTGGAATAGGGTGCCCGCATCGCGTTGAGCTCTGACTAAGCACTTGAGAGTGTGTGGGGTGTAGTATGTTGACATGATGCATTCCGAGGGCCAGTGGGAGTACGTGGTGGATAAGGTGCGGATGTGTGCGCGGGCCATGTGGCCTCTATAGCCTGAGTTGTTCATGATTTTATGTAGGTGGCAAACTGTGAGTTGTGCGGCGTGAGCTTTGAGGGAGGGGAGGCCGTATCCTAGGTCGGAGGTAGGGCGGTGGAGGGCGGTGCGGGGAAGGTTACGTAACGAGGAGACGGCGGAGCGGAATGCGCGGCAGATTTGTCGTTCGAGAGTGTCGAGCTGGGAGTCGGTGAAGAGGCCGAGCTGGAGGGTGAAGTGTTTTCCGATGAGGAGTCCACGGATGACCCTGATTCTGCGGGATTGTGTTAGTGGGGAGGTGGAAAGGGTGGTGATGAGGGAGGAAGTGGTACTTTTTAGCTCGTGCCAGTGTTTGGTGAAGGTGAGGGAGGTGTTTAGCTCTACCCCTAGGACGCGGTATGTGTCCGTGGAGCCAATGTAGGGAATGGGGGCAGGGGTGGAGTTGAGGGTGATGAATTGAGTTTGCAGGCGGGATGCGAGGAGGGTAGTGTTGGCCAGGGTGAGGGCGTTGCCTGTGCGCCATAAGGCGCCGGTGATACAACATTTGCGGATGTTGACGACATGCCCGTGTAGGCGCTGAAGAGGGAGAGCTTCCTGAGCTGGATGGTCATGTTGGGGGTCGAGCCCGTAGCGAGGCTGAGGTCGTCCGCGAAGCCGTGTCCTGGGTATGTGGCTGTGGGTTCTGTGGGGTCGACGTTAGTGGCGGGGGGGCCTGGGCGGTAGCCCCAGCTTCCCACCGTGAGCCAACGAAGGAAGGGTTCAAGGAAGAGGGTGAATATAAAGGGGGAGAGGGTGCCTCCCTGGAGGGTTCCGCGATTAATGTCGATGGAGGGGGTGGGGCCATGTGGTGTAATATAATCTGTGGTTGAGACCCCGTAGAGGTGTTCGCATGTGTCGACAAAGGTAGGGGGCATACCGAGTTGACGCATGTGTTTGAACATGATGCGGTGGTCTGCGGCGTTGAAGGCGCCTTTGAAATCAGCGTACATGACGCAGATGTCTTTGTTGTGGAGTTTCGCGTCCTCCATCGTCATGATGAGGGAGGAGAGGGCGTCGTAGATGTTGCGGTGTTGTCGGAATCCGTCCTGTTGGTCGCTGAGGATGCCGTGGGCTTCGGCGTATTTCGAGCCTGCATCCTTGATTAGTGCTGTCCAAAGTTTAAGGAGGTAATTCATGAGGGCGATGGGGCGGCAGTTATCGAGGAGGGAGGGGTCGCCTTTTTTGTGTAGCAGGCGGGTTGTGCTGTGGCACCATTCAGGGGGGGTGTACGACTTGTGAGCGAGGAGGGAGAGTAGAGAGAAGAGGGCGGAGCGGGTCGCCGGTGGTAGGAATTTGATTATTTCATTGGGGATACGGTCGGGGCCGGGGGCTTTGCCGGTGCCTAAGGAGCTAAGGGTTTTATCAAAGGTATCACGGGTAATCATGTCGGCGAGAGTGAGAGAGGGGTCTCCGCGGGGTTTGAGTGTAAAGTTGTCGGGGTTGTCGGGGAGTTCCCATGGGGGGGGTGGGCAGTTCGTGTGGGGTGGCGCGGCCGAGTTCGGAGGCGGAGTGAGAGTGTACCGCGTCAATGACGGCGGAGGGAGAGGATGCGGTAGTTTTATCGGGTCTAGTAATGCGGTGTAGGGTTGAGGCGGCGCTGGCGGGGGGTAGGAGGCCGCTTTTAATTTTCAAGCGGCGGTGGGAGGACTTAGGACAGGTGTCGTAGGCCGTATTGGCTTGGGTTTTTATTTTCTTTTGCTTATCTGTGGTGGTGGCGTGAAGGAGCTGGCGTATGCGTGATTGGCATTGTTGTTTGATGGCGTCAGGGGAGAGATATTCAGTTGTGTTTAAGAGGGCTTGGGCGAAGGAGAGGGGGCCGTTGTTCTTGCTGCATCTGCGGAGTTTGAGTATGTGAGTGCGTGCTCTTTTAGGAAGCCAAGTAGGGTCAAGGGACTCTTAGGGTGGGCGGGTTTTTATCACAATTGGACCTCGCACCTTCCACAATTGCGAACTTCACCCCGACGTCTGTCCCGTCCTCCATTTTGATAACATCTTTCCAACCCGCTTCCTGCTCCGCCATATTTTGTCGAAGTTGCTCTCCGTCAAGACGGGCCTTCCATTCACGCAAGTGCCTCTGCCATTTCGCCAGTGCTAGGACCTCGTCGTGGTTAAAACGGATGTCCCTCTTGTTCTCCTCCGATGTTTTCGATATATCCACCTATCGATAGAATGATTCGTAGGTCGAAGCTCCCACAAGTTGCCTGTCACAATTAAAAAAAAACTTAAATCGAAAAGGGGTAGTCGACTCAATGGATGTTAAAGGGGAAATGTAATTTAGGGTTGTTAGAATAGGACCATGAAAGGTGGGGCGTACTCAGTCATCGGAAGCAACATGTTCCTTCCCTTAGCGAATCGCGAGATAACCCCAGAGTCTAGGATTTCGGAGAAATTTCGACGACTTTGGAGGTCTTTCACTTCACGAAACTCAGGGCAGTCCTCGATATCAATCTCCGACTCTGAATAAGTATACAGATTAACGTCAAAGAAGGAAAAGAAAGAAGTGTGCAAGTGTGCACCAAGATTAACATTGCGATTATGTCAACTTGAAATTCACCTTGCTCACGCCCGTAAAGTACCTGAACACAACCAATGAGGTAGTCGTACACCTTCAAGCGTCTCACAATGACAGCGCACTCCTTTGTAGGTAAGTATGTGATGGTTCCCAATCTAATGTCATCAGCAATTTTGGCCATCTTGTCGGGGGGAGAAAGACAACTAGGCATAAGTTCAAATCAAAATCACAAAGGAGGCAATCACAATCAAGGCGACAGCAATGTGATTTCTGTCATTTTATAATAGACATGCGTACAAGATAATCACCCTATGATGCAAATATACTAGCACACAAAGAAACTTAAGAAGATGAATATCAACCCCAAATCGTATCCAACCGCATTAAAAATACACCGCAACGGCTATGGGTTTACTATCTCTAACATTAGACAAAAAGTCAATTAACGGAAAAACAATTTGCAGTCACTCACCTTCGCAGCATACCATCGAGAATGGGAATAGCCGTAAAGCTGTTGCAGAATTTGTATCCTCAGCGACCAACATGACGGCTTTCGACAACACCGAAACATCCACGACGCCCTCTCCTCCATCATCATGGCCATGGAGGACGCAAAACTCCACAGCAAAGACATCTACGTCATGTACGCAGACTTCAAGGGCGCCTTCAACGCAGCCGACCACCGCATCATGTTCAAACACATGAGACAACTCGGTATGCCCTCCACTTTTGTTGATACATGCGAACACCTCTACGGAGTCTCATCCACAGACTGCATTACACCGTATTGTCCCACCCCCTCCATAGACATTAATCGCGGAACCCTCCAGGGAGACACCCTCTCCCCCTTTCTCTTCACCCTCTTCCTTGAACCCTTTCTCCGATGGCTCACTGTGGGTAGCCGAGGCTACCGCCCAGGCCCCCCCGCCACTAACGTCGACCCAACAGAACCCACAGCCACATACCCCGGACACGGATTCGCCGACGACCTCAGCATAGCCACGGGCTCGACCCCGAACATGGCCATCCAGCTAAGGAAACTCTCCCTCTTCAGCGCCTACACAGGTATGACAGTCAACATCCGCAAATGCTGCATCACCGGCGCCCTTTGGCGTTCAGGAAACGCCCTCTCCCTTGCCAACATCACCCTCCTCGCATCCCGCCTCCAATCACAGTACATCACCATCAACTCCACCCCGGAACCCATCCCCTCCATCGACCCCTCGGATACATACCGCGTACTTGGGGTCGAACTCAACACCTCCCTCACCTTCACCAAACACTGGCACGAACTCAAACGCACCACCACATCCCTCATCAACGCCCTCTCCTCCTCCCTACTAACCCAGTCCCGCAGAATTCGCGTCATCCGTGGCCTCCTCATCGGAAAACACTTTACCCTCCAACTCGGCCTCTTCAGCGACTCCCAATTGGACACCCTCGAAGGTCAAATATGCCGCGCCCTCCGATCAGCCGTCTCCTCGGTACGTAACCTCCCCCGCACTGCCCTCCACCGGCCCACCTCCGACCTCGGCTATGGCCTCCCCTCCCTCAAAACACATGCCGCACAACTCACCGTCTGCCACCTCCACAAAATATTGAACTCCCCCGGTTATAGGGGCCACATGGCCAGAGCCCACATTCACACCATCTCCACAACATACTCCCATTGGCCCACTGAATCGATAATGTCAGGCAGTCTATCCCCCCCCACACTCAGAAGCCTAGTGCGCGCCCAACGCGACGCCGGAACCAGGTTTCACAACATCCCCCCCCTCTCCCTCACCAACCCCATTGCCTCAACAATCCGCACCCACTTCACCAACCAGGACGCCACACTCCTCACGTCCCTCAGAGACAGAGCCACACACATCACAGACCCACACACATACAAACAAGCATACCACGAATTCTCCCCCCGCAAGACACACACCTCCCTCCTTCCCCGTCTTAACCCCCTCTGGCAAAATCACATAACCGACTGGTCACAAGTCCTCCTCCGCGCCACCCCTTCCTCCTTCATCCTCAAATCCTGCCAGTCAATCACCAAACTAACGGGGTCCAACACCTCCCTCACTATCCCAGTACGCCTTCTCGCCGCAGTCCTCACCGAACCCACCGACACTGTCCACAACCGCCTCCCCGTCACAAACCTCAACCCCAAACAAGCATCCCCCCCCACCACTCTCCACCCCTCTTGGGTTCCCCTCCTCACGCCACACCTTCCCCGCCCCCCTCACACTCTCTCCCCCTTCTCCCACTCCTCCCGCGCCAAAAAATACTCCCCCACTGCACCCTTCACACACATAGACACAGAATACCTCTCCCCCTCAGACCACCATTTCCCCCCCTGCGACGTGACGCGCATCATCTCCAAACACAAAGACACAGAATACGGACAAACCCAATACATGGTCGAATGGGCCCCGGAACACCTCACGGAATGGGATATACAACTCCAACTGGACGACGGCTTCCAACTCATCTCTTCCACCCCCACCTCGGTAAACCTACCCACCCCCACCCCCGCCGACTGCTCCATATGCCACAACCCTCTGCACTTAGAACCCACCTCCACCTGCAGCACATGCCCGCACTTCGCCGTCCATTCCCAATGCCGCCCCGCCCTAGGCCCCGCCTCATGGCAATGCGACTGGTGCGCTCGCGGCAAGCGACACGACCTCACCCGCCTCCACGAGGTCCAATGGGCGCCTTGCCTTCAACTACACGACACCATCAGTGAGACCCCCTCAGGCCCCACCGCCCTCACCGCATTTAACTCCGGCTTTGTCCCCTCCACCACACCCATCCTGCCAGAACCCGGACCGCCACCCTGGACACACCGCCTTATCACATTCAACCACACCCCCATCAACCCTGACCTCGACATGCTCCCAACCGGTAAATTCGCCATCCACACACACCCATCACTCCAAGACACAACCATCCTATGCACCCCAGACGGCCGCGCGGTAACCACCCTTAACGGCCCCCGCGTCCGCCACCTATACCAACTCTTCCGCCCCGACCTTTCCGACCACACGTTCGAAGAGGAGGTCTACAACCTCCTCACTCGCCTAGGCTCCCGCTCTGAAATCCACTCCCCTTCACCCGCCACCACCACCCGCAACAGATGGGCCACCAGAGAAGACCTCCTCTCGGCTCTCCATCAAACATTCCACATCCAGACAGAACTCTACTCAGACCCCCTCAATAAATCCATCCACTCGCACACCTACCACTCACTCTACCCCGAAGACATAGTCTTTTCATCCAGCGGCAGCAATGCCCCACACACATGGCAAGGCACCAACATAGCCAACCCCGAATACGACCACGAATGCATGCGCCGAGCCATGGAACATGCAATCACCAGCGCACACCGCACAGCCACACACACCCCCAGCGCTACCATCCTCATACTCCCCCGTTGGGAACACACCCCGTACCGCCACTCCAAATATATCAACTCCCCCTACACTCATCACCTATACACCCTTCCCAATGACGCGAACACCTTCTTACCCCCCGACCAGCACACAGGCCACCCCACCCCTACCCCATTCGGAACACGTTGGATGGTCGACATCTACCTCGTAGCTAACTCCCTCGCACTCCCCACCCTACCCTCACACACTGCCATGACCGCACTCCACAACACCCTCGAGTCCATATACGACACACACCTCCCGAACCCCACCATCACCATCCCACCTCCACACCTCACAGACTCCTACTCACCTCACTCCGCAGGCATATACTACTTCCCCTCCAACCCCACTCACCCCCTTACCTACCCCATCCAAGAACGCACACAACTAACATACTCCCCCACCAAAAGCACTCTTGCTTGGAACTGGCAGGACTTCGTATACACAGACGGCTCTAAAAAAGGAAGCAGCTCCCCTCTAGGGGCCGCAGCCACCCACCCAGCCTCGGACACCAACGTCAAAATCCTGGTGACCTCTACCCCTCCCTCCCATACTATCAATCGAGCCGAACTAGCTGGCATTGACATAGGCCTCCAACTAGGCCATACCCACCTCCTAACTGACAGTGCGTGCTCCCTCCGTCTCATACAAGGATACCTTAACTGCCCCTCCGCTTATAGGCATAACATCCACCGCGACACACTCCTCTCTATCACACACACCATCATCACCCGCTGCAACGCAGGCATCCGCACACATCTCGGGAAAATTAAAGCACACAACCACTCACTCGGCAACGACCACGCTGACGCACTCGCTAACCAGATAGCGGATGGCCAAACACCAAACACCACATACAACACAGGCTCCGACGTGTCCATTGGTCACTGGACCTGGCCTTACACCCTCATACCACAGACTCAAGGGGCACCCATACCTTACAAATACACAAACCTCAAAGCCGACGCACACACCCACAGCTGCAAACACACACTTACACCCCTCTCACAAACATCCAAACACGGCGCCCTCCTCGCCCGCGCCGCGGCAGACGGCGCCGACTTCACCTTCCACAAAAAACACGCAACACTCACCAACACCCAATTCACCCACAAACAAGAGTTCATATGGGGCGTCCACAACACCCGCCTCCTCACACACAACCCCACCATGAGATGTCCCATGTGTGGCCAATTCACCAGCAACGGCCACATGGCCGGTAACTGCCCTTCCATGTCTGGCCTAAGACAGGACCGTCACAACAGCGCGCTACAACTCCTACTCTCCCTCCTGGAACGCCACAACGGAGGACGCTGGGAGACTATCACTGCAGACTTCGGTAACAAACCCATCAAGTCCTTCACCCGCCCCACCCCCCCCTCCACCCCCCTCGACTGCCACCCTCCACACCCCACCCACATGCCCACCCGCCTTGTTGACGCAGACGAAGGTCTCTCGCCCGACTCTCTAACCTCGTGCCCCGCTATCCTCCCCCCCGAAATCCTCCCACCTGCATTACGTCCCCCGGCGCACAAACCCGATTTCATACGCCTCCTCGAACCTCGCTTCGTAGGTCACAACAACGGCCGCCGCCGATACTCATCTATCAGGAAAATACAGATAGGGGAATGGAAGTACTGCACCGACCACAACCTCTCCCACACAGCTAGCTTGATTAGGGACAAATACACACCCCTCGCAAACGCCATCCGAAACCACTGGCCAGGTACCGAAGTCGATATCTTACCCATAGTCATGAGCCGCACGGGAACCCCGCACTCGACCACCATAGCAAGTCTCACCTCCCTCCTCACCCTCCGCACCGACCCTCCCGACAAACTAATCACCAAAGCACGACTCGACACATCTCGCATCCTTTCTTCACTCCACGCACACACCGTCCAATGGCTACATTATCTCCTCCTCGTCTACCGCACCAAATCACGCACGACCACTCGCCGAGCCTCCGCATAACGCACCTCCCCAAGCCATCCTTGCACACCGCTTTCAAACCGCTTCAGACCCTCCCCGGGGGGGAGTAAAACCCCCGACCACACTTGGAGAGGTTGGACATAGGTGGTTCACGGTCTAGCCCTGACTTGTAAGTGACAAGATCCGAGAGGCCCGCCTTGTGGGCCCATCGAATCTGGTATTGTTTGGGTATCTCGAGGGGATGGGAGGGGGGGCGTGCCTTCATCACAGTCGAGATATCCCGTTGTAAAGCCGCCTCGCTTTTCGTCCTCTTCCTCTTTGCGACTATTTCACGCAATACCTCCATCTTCTCCTCTTTGTATGGGTTGGGCACTTCAGCGGATTCATACGCACGCATAAGTCTACTAAAGGCTTTCCAAGACACTCTAAAACGAAGAGCCAATGCCCTATAAGTTGCCCATGACGAGTCCTTGTTCTCCTTTTCTGCCTGTGGTAGCCCGGCGGAAGCCCATATGACATCTGACCAACTCTTCTTCATAGGTTGTCCGTCAGGACCGGTGCCATCCACAATCTTGCGTTCTGAACCAAGCACCTTGAAACAATACTCCTCCCACTCCTCATCGGTCATGTCCTCTTTCCGATGCCCCCGTTCGAGTTTCCTAGCCAACTTATCGAACCTTGTTCGCAGACGCTCCGCGTTGTCACAATGGGTGTTCGTGGCGGAGATGGAGTGTCCGACATTGAGATCGGTGCCCAACCATGTGCGCGACAACGTTGAAAATCAGTATAGTTGCATTACTAGACGAAAGGCTTTTTACCCGGCCATTGTCAGATCTCAAGCGGGTAAGCGCAAGTACTAATCGCACATACCTTACAATACTCATGCTTACATTCGCAAAAACGACGCAGGGGACCGTGGCAAGCGATGTCCACAACGTGCTCACGGCCGTGTCTCCATCGATACCACGTAATAAAGACTGAGCTGCATGCCTTATGTGGTTTCCTCCCAAACATATATGCGGTGGTTCAAGGTATTGTAGTCCGCATCTACACCACTATTCAAATGAAGAACCTCGAACTCCTGTAGAATATCCCTCACTTCGTTGTTTTGCACTTGCTCCAATGTTCTACCGACCTGCTTGAATATTACCACCACCAGTTGATCTTGCGAGATGTCATAGCCTCTCGCCTACATTTCACGGTTCAATAAAGCATGAATTAATGGTTGATGTAAAGGATTATCGTCGACAATATCAAAATGCAACAAATATTACTGTTGGGAATTGCCAAAAGGGAAGACTTCACAGCCTTCACATTGACATCATGGAGCTCCCTTACGAGGATGTCGGGTGGTGGCTGCTTGAGGGCCAACGTAGGAATATTCCATACGTAAAAGTTCTCTGTATTTGGTACCTACAATGCCAAGTACATGGAGCATGAGGAGCAGGATTTTGGTGCTACCAATATTATGAGAAAAGAAAAGCTTACGTACCTTTGCATGTTCAATCACAGCTTTCACAACAAGGCCCGCTCCTGCCACTTTCATGGTATTCGCTCCTTCGCAAACCTCGAATTCACCGAGCGATCGGGAAACCTCCAAATCACCCAAGGTGCGTAATTCCTTAGGATCGACCGCCGCCGGAAATACCCGGTACGGGGGATTTTGGAAAAATATTCCCGTACCCAATATCTTTTGTGGTTCGGCGACTCGATCTTTGTGTCCGACCCACCCCTCCCCTAGTCGGTACCCGGTTATCGACAGGCTGCCTCGGGCAGTGTGCCTAAGGTTATCGTAACGGCACACTGCTCGTAAAGGCGGCCCCCTAGCAACGTAAACCACCGGGGGAGGGTACGGCCGGCCACAGCGCGATCAGATGGGTGTTGGAAACAGACCGAACAAGGACAGGGGACATGAGAGAATTTGGCACGGAGGCAGGAGAGCAAGCCGGACACCGTCTGCAGCTTAGTTATTTACTCTTCCCAGCCCCCGAAGGAGAAGGGAAGACTCGGCTAGGTGGCGAAGTGCGTCGGGAGGAGCACGTACTATCTCGGGCGAGGATGAGCAAGGATTGAGACGGGACCGACGAAGAACCGAGCGAGGGGGTTTTTCACATGCCTTCCCCCTAGCTCCGGCACGACCGGACTCGCACGGTACCCGAGGTCAGGCACGTTCGCCTCGACCACCTCACGGTGACCAGCCTCGCTGATCAGCATCCCCGCATCGGCTTGAGCATGCCGCGTATCGTGGAGACTAGCGACACTTGCATTTCATATTGTATCCAAAAAAATACGTATAGATAAAAAAATAATGAATACTTGGTTACGTGTATGTTTTGGACGGTATCGTTACTGCCAATGGAGAGGTTGGAATAAGTGGTTCACGGTCTACTCCAGCTTGTAAGTCCATAAGTAATTGGCGTTGAACGGGGGGGCCCTGAGGCAACAACCGGTTTATACTGGTATTGTTGTAAACAATTTCATTTCATTTCATAGGCGAATGCTCACGTAGCTTAGATATCGGTTGTACACATCCACGAACGCGTAGGAGCTAGAGTGATCGATTTCATTGAGTTGCGTGGAGCTAGGAATCTTCGCCAGGATGTCGCCAACACTCCGCGTCCGGGGGTCGCGGTTTTGTGTCAATAGGTTACTATGCACGGAGACACTGCTCGTGCGCGTCAAGTCCACGATACGACTAGCGGTGAGCTTAAAATGAAAGTCGTCGGATGTACTTGCCGATGCTCCCACATCCAGCCCGAGGAGGCGTTGGCATGTTGTTCCCGGTATAACAACCAAGATCGTCTCAGCGTTATCCGTTCCCTCAAACGTGAGCCGGTTCGTGTTTTCGTCATAACTAGCCACGTACTCATCGAGTCGTTCATCGTTGAGAAAGGCGACGATGTCGTCGATGGTTACCGTGCGGGAGCTTGATGGTCACATTATCTGGCCGGATCTCGCCCCCGCCGTCGTAGTGAAGAACCAACGTGTCATTCCCCTCAAAGATGCTATAATATGTGTGCGACAACCACGCATTCAATAGTCGCACTTGAAGCGTATGACCTAAGCGCGCGGTGAAAGGGTCAAGCAGAGAAAACACGTGTGTACCGTCATCGAGCGTCGCGTCGGCGTATGCCGTATCCAAGTACAATTGTTGCAACATGGTTAAATAGAGTTGAACAATATCGAAGAAAAACTGGGGGGCGTAACCAGATGCCTTGGATTGCTTCACCTTTTCCCGCTTCTCAGCCTTCGCCTTCCATGCGCGTTGAAGAGCGGCTTTCATATTTTTGCTCGCTACTCGTTTAGTTTTTGTAGTCTCGGGCTCGATCGGATGGGGAACTGGGTTCTCCCTCGACGCTCCATCGGAGATAAGGCCTGGGGCGCCCGGCCAGGGGCGCAGGTTTTCGCTCGCTAATCGTTTAGTTTTTTGTAGGCCCGGGCTCCGGATTAAGGTCCTCGTCTGCCTTTGGGGTGATCTTGCCGGGCGAAACCTCTCCATAAACCACATCGCCGCCCCCCCCCCCCGCCCCCAACATCTCCAAGTACCTCAGGAACGGCGTGCTTTGAACCGTCTCCGTCATTGTCGTCGCCGCGTTCGAGATGGCTTCGTCCCATATCATTTATTTCTGCACTAGAAGATAAATAGAGCGATGACGGCTACTTCGTCTCTACTTGAGTCTATCGGGTCGGAGGTTGTTCACGGTGAAGCGGTTTCGTCTGTGGCTGCGAGTACGCCCGCCCCGATAGATCCCCATCTGCTTGCTCAAGACTCGAACTCTGGAAGCGTTGCTTGGTGGAAAGAAAACTACAACGGGTTTGGGCTCAGCCATGAGCAATACCGTGTGTTGGAGGCTGTAACATGGGGGGTGTCTCGAAAAAAATCAGACGATACTACAAAAGGAAGAACGTAAAATGCGGCCCATCATCGAAAAAATATCGACATTCACAGTGAAACCTTCGGCCTTTCTGTGTGACAAGAAAATCCACGACCAAGTGGTCGACCCCTTACCAAATCGACATTTTTTCATGGCGATCATCGGATCTGCGGGGAGAGGTAAGACCTCCATGCTCGTCTACATACTGTCAAGCAAGCAAGCAAGCGAACCGCAAGGCCTTTCATCACGTCCACGTCGTTATGCCATCACACAGCGTGGCAAGTTTGAAGCATAACATCTTCAAGGACCACGACATGGGCCACGACAAGGACCACGACGATGTATGACGAATTGGATATTGGTACATTGGAAGGAATCCGAGAGGCGGTGAAGCAATCGGCCGAACAAGAGAATTAGTTTGCTGGTCCTCGAGGACGTGACCGCGTCATTAAAGGACAATGAAATCTAGCACAGCATTCGCGATTTAATATACAATAGACGTCACTACATGCTCAGCATAATAATACTTATTCAATCTTACAATGCAATGCATTAGGCATCCGCAAGACCCTCAGTCACTTTTTCCTATACAAACCCCGGAATAAGAAGGAGATAACGGCAAATTCGAGGAACTCATATCATTACCCCGGGAAGAGGCGGACGAGGTGATGCGCTTCATATCTGACCGGCCGTTCGCGTTCATGTTCGCAGACACAAGTACGGGGGAGATGTATCAGAATTTCGACCTCATAGGTATTCACGATGCCGCTGCGAAAAACCAAGACCTCGAAACCGACAGTGGGTAAGAAACCGACGCGCAAGCAAACGCCTAACAAAAATCCTCGGAGGTGGGGTGTTGCACGCAATCAAAATGTGCAGGCTAACGTCGTACAAACCGTCTCAGCTTGTGGTGAAACCGCACCGGTAAATCAGCCGGAACCCCTCACCCGGGGTTGGACAATGGGGATTACCGCCCCGGCGCCGATGCCGACGCGGATCATTTTTCCAGCAGCCGATGCCAACCAATTTGCAAAAACAGGCGGCAGCGAGCTCGGTCATGCAACAGCAAAACCCCTTTCACCACGCGAAGACACCGATTACGCATATCAAAAGAGAGATGGCACAATCTATACCAATTCCCGAGCCCCCAATGATGGAGGCGGCAAACCCGAGGACAAGGGATCAACAACAATCTTCATCGGGTGTAGGCTCACTCATTCGAACCTTCGAAGGTCTCTCTCCATGCCGCGAGCAAACTTTAAAGCAATTAGTTATAGCGTCGGTAACCATGACGACTGAAAACCTCATCGGGTTGGCGGAAGAGTTAGGAGTTAAAATACCAAAAGGACCAAAACATAAGGGCAAGGAAAAAATTGCGTTGTACATTGACAAGCAACTAGCAAAAGGGAAAGCCTGCATGTGAAACAAAAAATCTGAGCATGTATCAAACACGCAAAAATGAAACTCGGACGCTTTACTGGTGAAAAACTTCGTAATCTACGCAGACTCGGGCAAAAAGTGGCCCACGGCGTTCACGTCGTCGGTAGTAAGCCCGGTGGATGGATGTTGTCCGCGGCCGCACCGGTCCCCGCCTTCAATCCTGTTTTGGGCGCCGGTATAGCATCTGCATGTGCGATTGCTAGCGGGATCGGCGGATTAGCCGGAGGTGTTGAAGGAGCTCTGAATACGGGAACAATCAATCTTGACATCATGAAGGGGCACGTAGGAGCTATACGATCGGCGTACGGACAGGTGCGACGCCCCGGCTCAAGACTCGAGAGAGGCTAGCATTTTTTGCTGACAAGATACTATAAGTAACACAATGCAGAACGAAAGCCGCATCTCTCTCAATGACTCGTTTGTGTACGGGAACAAGCCCAAAGCTGCACCCGCAACCTAATCGAGAGTTCATATATTTCCGGAAAATGGAACTTCCGGGTTTAATCCTGAAAACACTATAAAATTCGTCATTCCCACAGGAAATCGAGGCTAGTATTTCAACACGCGTCAGAGCTACCTTACGTTCCGGTTGCAAAATCTCGAGAGCACGGCGGCAAACAAGCCGACACTTGACCACTCGGCGCATGCGGTTATCCGCTCGCTAAAAGTGTCCGCATCCGGTCGGGCCGGCGGGGGTGTGCTCGAGCACATCGAGGAGTACAACGCTTTGTTTCACGCACTTGTCGACGTATCGGGGGACGCAAACCAAGTGACGTATGCAAGTACGATTGCGGAGGGCTTCAACCAAGGAGTGAATGGTCCCGGGTGTTTTGTATTCCGCTGATGAGCGCGGTCGTCGGGAGCATGCAGCAAAAATACATGCCGGTAGGTGCGATGGCTAGAACTCACTTGACCCTCGGAGATGTAGAGAAGATCCAGGACGGGAACCGGCCGTGGGCGATAAAGGACGTGGAGTACGTGGCGGAAATGATTCATCTCGACCCGATTGTCGACCGGGAACTCTTGGCGGTGAGCAACGGCGGTATCGCCGTGCCCTTCAATATTGACTCCCAACACCGTTGAATTGCTAATAATGGCTCGGGATCGATGTCCATGGCCTTTTCTTCCCTGTATAAGTCGTTAAAGACCCTTTTTGCCATGTTCCGAAAGGACGATTTGAGCTACGATGCTAAGTCATACGTGACGAAGCGTGCCAATCCGATCGGCGGCTTTGGAAGGTACCTGTGACGAGTACAGTCTTGCAACAATACATTGCATGACATTGTACATGTACTCGTTACAAACACTAATTCGTGCTTTTCCATAGGACGGACGTACAAACGTGGGTACGTCGCTACTGCAATATTCATAAGGGTGCTGATGCTACAGTACGACCAGTACCTCCCGGTACGTTCAAATATGCCTAATTAATCTAACTAGCCAAATGACGCGCCAGAGCGAGTTCTTCGATGCAGAAGAGGCCGCGTCGTGAAACCCAATGCTAGGAAGGCCGCGTCTCAGGACAGATGACGACGGTTAGACAGCCCTAACGCATGACACGTAAGCGTAGCTTGCATGCGTAAACCTATTTAAGCCCAGTGCAGTAGAGGGAGGTGACAGAACCATTTAATAATTCCATTGTTCACTTACAACATATACTGCTTAAGTACAGCAGTGAAACATCTTTCACCATCGTCTCTCGACAACATCATTCTGCCATCTCGTAACGACAAAACTAGACAGATTAGAACAGATTTGTGCTAGCGTTTAGCTTGAGGAGGCTAACCGCCACACTGGTTTCGGAGCTCTTTGGTCGACGCACGTTTTCGTTGCTCATTGATTCGCTCGACGTTGCCTGATTGATTCGAGATGGCTTCTGTTGGACCTAGACATTACGTGGTGTTGGTAATTCATGTTGGAGGAACAAAACTGTCGGACGTGAAGCTGGTATTACAACGTGAGCCTCGTACCGGTAAAACTTGGTTCCCGGCTTGCTCTGTCTTACCTAACGAAGAGCATGTTGACGCTGCCGTTCGTGAGTTACACGAGGAAACCGGTCTTACTTTGACACCGGATGATTTGACGTTGTTGAGTGACGCTCCTGTTCGAGTCGCGTTACCGGAAGGTCTACATCTTGTTTACGTGTACTCGGCTTATGTCCCTGTCATGTTTGCTACAAGCCACTTACGTACACCTGCTTAGGTTGAGCAGGCTGTTACAACACAGTCGACAATTAATCCGGATGGTACTTACGTCGTCCCGGAATCAATTAGCATTGACGGTCTGATCCTTACGCTCGCTAAGACGGGGTTACTTCGTGCTGAGAAGCACAAGAGCGAGTTACTTCACTTCGGTTACGTGACTCCATGGGAGACTTTTTGTCGAGCAGTCTACTCACACAGCCCGGTCTTTCAAGACGACACGTCTATTCCGAGACAGTTCTTCATGTTCTCCCGGTTTACGACGGTCGACTCTGGTCCTGTCTGGCTGCTGATTCGTGGACACATCAATCAGCTGAGTGGAGAAACACCGACAGATTTACGTGTGGGAATGCCGATGCCTACCCGGAACTTGGCTGGCGTACATGTGACTTTTACTGAAACGCAGCGTAAAGCTGCGATTAACTCCTCGTTACAGTATGGTCGCGACGCTAATGAACTAGAGGATTGGCTTGAAGCTCAGCCGCAGCGTTTTCTAATGCTAGGCATTACGGCTGACTCTTACGACTCAGTTATCTGGGTTACGTCTCAGTTCTCCGGACATCTAAATGGGTGGTGGTTGAACCGTAAAACCCAAGCAGCTACTCCGTCTACCTATGACCTGCTTGTTGCGGAGTTACGCAAGACCACGTCTCTTCCGAACATCCAAGATGACGCGATTAACGCTTTGCTAAACCTTACGGAGAGTCACACCATGAGTTACGCTCTCTACACGAAGTTGTACAACGACTTCTTACGTCGTTCACGTCAGAACCTGACAGCTGATGTGCAGTGTGTACGCTTCATTAACGAACTGGGCAACTTTACGTTGAAGAATCAAGCGAAGTCACACCGAGCTCAGAGGGGTTATAATCTCACTCTCGTGGAGCTCCAAAATATCCTGAACGATGTCGAGACTGATTCCCCGGAACTTAGTAACGTGAGGTTTACAGCTAGCCCGTCCGGTCAACCTACTAAGAAGCGCAACCTTGTTGACCCCCTTGTTGGAGCCTCTAAGATATGGAAGCACAATGGTGGTGGACGTGGTCGTGGACGTGGTCGTGGAGGCAACAACGGTGGTGACCGTGGTCAACCATCTACAAACTCTGGCCGCGTTGACTTTAAGACTCTCGCTGATGCCATGACCCCTTGGGAGCGCAAGAAGCATATGGACGAGGGACTTTGCTTCAAGTGTCACAAGAGGGGACACCGATTGTTCCAGTGCCCGGAGTTGAAGGGCAAGGTACAGCTGGAGCCACAGCAGTCAAAGAAGCAATGATGGTGGCAAGGCTGTTCTACCACCGAACTGGAGCAGCCGGCTACATCTACTATTCGTTCTGAGTCACTGTTAGCGACAGAGGTTGTCGAAACACCTTCGGCATCTTCATCGACTATAGTCACGACACCTGCAACGCTAGTAGCAGGTCGTCGTCGTCAGACTAAGCAGAGACAGAGTCGTAAACATGTAACCAGACGTTCAATTGATTGGAAACTGGTTGACTCAGTCTTTGGCCCTCTGCATGCACGATTCAACTTCACTTTGGAGAGATGTGATGATGATGAAGGTCTAAACTCGCACGGTGACTTACCTCACTGTTCGCCTAGTGACTCGATTCTTGAGAGGGACTTGACATGAGAACGGGTGTTCATCAACCCACCCTGGGAGTTAGCTGAGCAAATTGCACAACATTTTGAGGATTGTCGTCGAACATCTCCGACATCTACGATGGCTGATTTTGTACTACCGAAATGGGCGAAATTTACTCAATTGACTAAGAACTGGAAACTCTACCAAGAATTCCCAGGAAGGACACAACTTTTTACTCGTCATTCACTTGAGAACCCAACGCAACATGAGGTGGTTGCTCCAGCTCCTTGGCATGTACAGCTGTGGTTAGTCGACGCAGATTGTGCGTTTTACGACTCGACAACATCTACATCATCTGATCAACCCGACTCGGTACCAATACCTCTTGACGACACGGAACCGTCCATCGCTACGCTGCGACAATTTTCTTCGCCAGCTACAGCTCTACTGACCGACCTCACGGAAGCTCGTCCGATAATTCGAACCGAGCTAACTGTGAAAACTCCTGATGGTGGACACCTGATTTCTGGATTAGTGGACTGCGCTGCGACGCTTGATTTCGTGTCAGAGGACTTTGTACGACGCTTTGCTTTACAGACTCGGAAGTCTGCGACTAAGACCCTAGTTCGACTCGCCAACGGACAACGAGTAACTTCTTCAACAGTCTGCGATATTACTTTTGAGCTGGCTCTACACGAATGTCACCGGACTTTTTACGTCTTACGTGATTTACGTGCAGCTGATTTAATCATGGGTTTACCATGGCTTGATGACGAACATGCCTCTTTACAATTTGGTACAACCAGAGTTTTTACACTGATGGATGGCACAGCTGTGGAGACTACGCTCGAGGAACGACGCCCTGAGTGTCTGCTGTTGTCGTCTACTAAAGTTCAGAAACTCATGCGCAAGACGCGCCGCAGCAGAGGACGTCATGCTGAATTTTACGTCATTGAACTTACGTCAACCGTTGAACAACCAACAGACTTTCACACTGGAGAGGAACTAACTGCAGAACAACGTGATAACTTCCGGTCGTTACTCTTCGATGACTTTCCGGAGTTACTGCAACCTGTCGACTCTCCACATGTAAGCCGACAGTGGGATCATCCCATTGAAACAATTGGCCCGATGCGACGCCAACGGCTGAACAGATTGTCACCTGCAGAGCGCGCTGAGCTAAATCGACAGCTCAAAGACGCAGTGGAGGCAGGTCTGGTCCGTCCCAGCTACAGTGAGTTCGGCTCGCCAATTCTATTTGTGCGGAAAGCTTATGGCTCGCTACGTCTGTGCATTGAGTACCGTGGCCTTAACGAGGTTACGCGTAAAGATGCTTACCCACTTCCGCGTGTGGATGACACCCTGGACGAACTTAAGGACGCGAATTTTTACACACACCTCGACCCCGCCTATGGCTTCTGGCAAGTTCGAGTGCGTGACCAGGACGTTCACAAGACGGCTTTTCAGACCCCTGATGGCTTAATGGAGTGGGTCGCCATGCCGTTTGGCCTGTGCAATGCGCCGGCTACATTTAAGAGAATGATGAATGACATACTTCGCGACTTTTTACATAAGTTCGTGACAGTCTACCTCGATGACGTATGTATCTCTAGTCGAACTCTGGAGGAGCACATGGAGCACCTGCGTCTCGTGCTACAACGATTTAAGGAGGAAGGCTTGAAATTACGCCTTAAGAAATGCTTCGTCGGATTGCAAGCGATGGAGTACCTGGGCTATACTTTGTCAGCCGGTAAAATTTCGGTTTCCACAAAGAAAGTCGAGGCCGTTGCAGACTGGCCAGTGCCCAAGACGCAAAAGGAGGTTCGCAGTTTCGTACATTTCTGCAACTTCTACGCCAGATTTATACACAATTTTAGCGACCTTACGGCTCCATTGACGGACTAACTGCGGAAGTCCCAGCCACAGAAGCTTACGCTGACGCCTGCCTGTTTTGAAGCCTTTGAGACTCTCAAGTTACGGCTCATTTCCGCGCCATGCCTGATCCTTCCGGAGGTCGGCTCGGGCGCGACGTTCACCGTGGCTACAGATGCTTCAACAGTGGGGATTGCAGCAGTCCTGTTGCAAGATCAAGGAGGAGGTCTTCAACCAGTCTCTTACTGGGCGCGTAAGCAGAATCCAGCTGAGCGTGGTAACACTTACTCTGCGTACGACTTAGAAGCTTTGGCCGTATGCGAAGCTGTCAAGCATTGGAGGTGCTATCTTGAAGGATGCTCTAAGTTCCTTGTCGTAACAGACCACGACACACTGCGGCATCTGCTCAGGCAACCGAACAACAGGCTGAACAAGCGGCAAGCAAGATACCTGCGGGATTTGCAACCGTTTGTGAGCTCGATGACACTTGCATATCGCAAAGGAGCTCTGAACGAAGCCGACCCGTTAAGCCGGCGTCCAGACTTCGTACCTCAAGCCACAGCTCCCTTATTTTGGGATGGCGAGGTTCCGTCAGATCGAGAATTACGACGGAAGTCCCATTTGCTGTTTGAAGACGCGCAGTTAAATTTACTGATTGTTAACGCACTGCAGCTGAGCCTTGAGTTCGCTGATCTCATTCGCGAGGGGTTCTCACAGGACTCGTTTTATGGGGACGAGGGTGAGTGGACGAAAGACAGCCGGATTGAAGCCAGAAACGGATACTTTTGGCGCCTCAATCGCCTCTGTATACCACAGAAGTCTGAGCTCCGACTGAGATTGATCACAGAGCTGCACGAAAGTTCGTCAGCTGGTCACAGAGGAGCTGCTAGCACTCTTGCTAAAGCACTCGACAGATTCTGGTGGAAACGAATTCGCCAAGATGTGAAAGATTTCGGTGAACGCTGCGTCGTATGCCGACGAGCAAAGATTCGACCGCAGATGGCTGCGACTCTTTACCCACTGCCTGTTCCACCCAGACCGTGGCATACAGTTGGTCTTGACTACTTGACACACTTATCTGAGAGCAATGGCTTTAACAGTGTGCTGATTGTAGTAGACTATCTAACTCGAATGGCCCATTTTCTGCCATGTACATAGTCGATTACTGCCCAAGAATCTGCAACTTTGTTTTTACAGGGAGTCTACCGTTTACATGGACTGCCCCGTGTGCTGATTAGCGACCGCGACCCGAAATTCGTCAGTGCCTTCTGGCAGACACTTTGAAGACGCCTCGGAACGCGTCTGAACATGTCTTCCAGTCGACATCCAGAAACGGACGGGTTGACAAGCGAGTGAACAACACGTTTCAGCAGCTTCTTCGTTGCTTTTGTTGCTATGATGGCTCTGATTGGACAACGCTACTACCACAAGTGGAATTTGCGTACAACGCTTCGCGTGCACTCGGAATTGAGCACACACCGTTCGAGGCTAGCTTTGGATTCTCTCCTGAGGAGCCGCCTGACCTGCTGTTCAGCATGCGACCTTCGATTCCAATTTCGCAAGACGCAATAGAACGGTTGAGATTGTTACAAGAAGTACACACCCTGGTACGCTCAGTGCTACAGCTACACAAGGACGAGATGCAAGCACGCACATAATCGTCTACAACGCCACACTTCGCTAAGGGAGACAAGGTGTCAATCGTCACAGCAAACCTTTTTCTGCGAGGACAACCGAACCGGAAACTCAGAGACATACAGCTTGGCCCTTTTTCAGTGGAGGAGCAGATTGGGAAACACAGTTACATGTTGAAACTTCCGGCGACAGTACGCTTACATCCTGTGTTCCATGTTAACAACTTGCGACCTTGCTCTACCGCTCCACTACGACCAGCTGTCCCGGTGACTGTACTTGAAGGAGACGACGAGGAGTTTGATGTCTCGCACATCTCTGCTGTGTGCATCAAGTCGCTACCTAGGCGACGAGGTAAATATCTGCTCTTCATGACGCACTTCAGTGATGACGACATTCCACATGTGTGGCACCGGTTAAACGAGGTGCACCGGACGATGGCGTTACAAGAGTTCTTGGAGACGCCCCAATGGCACAAGTTTGCCAAGACTTAGGCGTATATCGACTTCATGCACGCTCACCCAGCGCGCATTCCTGAGTCCCAGTAACTGCTTCAGTAAAGGAGCTGAGAACCACGGAGGTCTGCCTCGCGGCGGCCTCAAGATCTGTCAAGAGGGGGAGGGTACGATTGTGACGAGTACAGTCCTGCAACAATACATTGCATGACATTGTACATGTACTCGTTACAAACACTAATTCGTGCTTTTCCATAGGACGGACGTACAAACGTGGGTACGTCGCTACTGCAATATTCATAAGGGTGCTGATGCTACAGTACGACTAGTACCTCCCGGTACGTACAGATACGCATAATTAATCTAACTAGCCAAATGACGCGCCAGAGCGAGTTCTTCGATGCAGAAGAGGCCGCGTCGTGAAACCCAATGCTAGGTAGGCCGCGTCTCAGGACAGATGACGACGGTTAGACAGCCCTAACGCATGACACGTAAGCGTAGCTTGCAGGCGTAAACAATCTGGGCAGAAACCTATTTAAGCCTAGTGCAAGAGAGGGAGGTGACAGAACCATTTAATAATTCCATTGTTCACTTACAACATATACTGCTTAAGTACAGCAGTGAAACATCTTTCACCATCGTCTCTCGACAACATCATTCTGCCATCTTGTAACGACCGAACTAGACAGATTAGAACAGATTTGTGCTAGCGTTTAGCTTGAGGAGGCTAACCGCCACATACCAATTCACAATTAATAGCATCCTTACTCCATCTAAGCCCGTGGAAGGCAACTCGGAAGCATGGGCCGAGGTCATGAAAGCATTTCAAGCTTACGGTGCTATCGATCACATCGGGAAGAGGGGAAGTACCTCATCGGGTGTGATCTAGAGAGTCAAAGCCATAAAAGCATGTTTGCGCAGAATGGGGTAGACGTGTCGACATATGTATCTCTCCTCAGTGTTCAATTCAACGCGCAGCTCACATCTAGTCTCACTGTCGACGTATTTTCCCACTATGACAGCTTCATTGTAATCGGGGCCGACGGGCTCGTGAACGTGGCGTACTAAGCATTTTATTCCATAAAAGCAAATGGTTGCGGGTCGCAAAATCGTCGTTAGCACCAAAGATCGGTTGAGCGGGGAGAACTATGCCTTCTCCGTCCGCACGCCCGCTTTTCAGGACGGCAGCGGCTCCCAAGGTCAACCGCATGTTCGCTTCGCGCTGGAGTGGTGCACACCGATCACCGGGTTCGATGTTTTGGAGCCCGACCCCCTTTCGATCATGTTGTGCTCACCGTCGATCCAACAATCAAACTCTTACAAGAGCTGGGATCCCGCTAACAACGATTCATTGTTGGCTCTTTTACAGTCATGGCGTGGCGGCAATGTCTTTGGCGAAATGGCGTATAGCTCTTATGTCCAAAGCAACGTGTGTGCCGGGATATGTGACGGCTCGCGGCTAGTACGCGGGGACATGTTTTTCTTCCTCCGTCAGGGCGCGACAAAGCTCAGAACTAGTGTGCTTCCGTGGACACCAATTGTTATTAACGACTACATCTTCAGCCTCGTTTTCTGGGTGGAGGAGCCCGAGCGTAGGTTTTCCCCGTCCTTCTTTCATGTACGGATGAATGTTCGTGGGCCTAATGAAAGGGTCCCCGTCGACTTCCGCTCTTTCCGTGTGGACCGAAACGACGGCACAAGGTGGCAAGTCGCGGTCTCGCATTGCTCGTTGATTCACCTCTACGGCACGCAAGCCTATGGGATAGCAATCACGAGCAGATTCTTCGTCGACGACCCGTACCAAGGTCTAAGCGTCCTCGGATTTCTCCCAGGATCACGCGCGCAAGACGCGCTGAGCTACGTGGGCCAACAGCTCAGTCTCAAAGGGGTGAACGAAGACACGGTGGGGATTCCGATCCGGTGGCCGCTTGACAACGTAGGCGAGATTTACCTTCAACTGCGGACTGCGACGCTATTTACTGAGCTTGACGATGGCGAGACAACGGCGTAAGTTATTTGTCTCACCTTCTACCAATTACCTGACGAAGAATGACCTTCCGCCATTCGCTCGGGACGGCGAAGTTCCCTGGAAGTGTTTTGCGCCCGGGGCTGCACGAGGGCTTTCTGGAAATCTTTGAGCCGCAATCTGAAACCAGTGGCATCCTCGACGTCGATGAGGACAACTCAACCCTGGAACTCGTGGAGAGCTCGATAGAGGTCAACCCCGCCGACGCCTTCAGTATTAGCATCACACTTTCTTTCTTTGACATGTAATAACACATAATGCCACTCATCCAAACAAACCTGCGGTTGTCGGACACTAACCGACCCGACGTAACCACCTACCTCCCGCCGTGGAACTACCTACTTGGCTTCTCCACGAGCATCCGACAAAATAGCATCGGGAATGCGGTGGAGGATCCCCGGATGATTACAATGGTTGACGTGAGCGGACTTGACATAGCGGAAGACAAAAATGAGTGACATTGACATTGCCGTTCAAGTGGATAATTCTTAGCAAGAGAAGTGGCGTACGAATGCGAAAAGACTTAAGCGCATGCACCAAGCCGCGCACTCCCTCTTCAAGGGTCGTCCGGATATGTCTCTCTTTACGACGGTGGCGCTCAGCCTCGGAGTCGGTTGCTTGAACCTCACGTACGGTATCGGGCAGCCTTCGGCTACCACCGGGGCACCCGCGATCGTAAGTAGTTGTTTGTCCCTACTCAGCGGGTGTGTGTCGGCCTTGAGCAGCGGGCTTGAGTGGCCGAACAAAGCGGAGCGCCACGACAACTACGCATCACGGTTTGGGGAAGTGGTCCGGGACATCAACACAGAATGTACTTTGCGTCGCCTGCATGATGCCGAGTACGCGTCGGAGGGAGATTTCATCCACCACATGTCAACGGAGATGAACCGGCTTGAGGAGAACGCACCGAATATTCCCGGGTGCATTGAAAAATCTTACTCTAATCCAAAATGAGTGGCGTCAGCGAGGTACGGCTTTACCGCAACACCATCGACACGGTCCCTACAAGTTACACCAACGTCACCGCCGCGATGCTCAACTCGTCGACAAAAAACCACGCCACCGGCGTCAAAAGGTAGTTGGATGGCGTCACCACGGTGAGTGGATTGGACCACGGAACCCACTACTTTTGGGTGGAGCTTATCGATACCAGCGGCAACACGGGGGGCCCGCAGCCGGCCGGGAGCTACACGACACCGACGGTGTGGGAGTTGTACGTCTTGGCGATGACCAATACTTGGAAGCCCCACCTTTATGCGATAGAGAGCTCGTTTGGGGTGACACCCGAAAATCTAGTCATGGACAACGGATGGGTGCATGATATCCCCGGAAGTCCGGATTTAGGCTCCGAGGTATCCGTCACCAACGGGGTCCAGTGGACAAATCGGCTGGCAAACATGGATGCTAGAAACGGCTCCAAGCTATGGACCATTACGGACGAAACTCGGAGCGAGTCGCCGGTGTTTACGGTGACATGGCGAAAACAGCTTCACACGCCCGGCGTGGAGATTAGTAAGAACGGCGTGATGGTATATTCTGAAACGGAAAACGGGGGAAGTGGACAAACGCCGGAGGAAAACGTGGAAACATGTAGTCTATAGAGTGCTGCGGCAATAAACACGTAATTGTTCCCGTAATTCTGCAGCAAAGCTTCGGGAAATTACTCCTAAGGATTAAGTAATTTACAATATTATTCGGGTAACAACTTGCTCATCAAAGCTTGGAAACAAGCTCAAATTATAAATACCGAATGATTACCGGATGATTTGCGGATGTTTCGGGGTGATTCTGGTAAGCTGGGAAACAACCTTAAAGTGGCGGAACATCCTCAAAATGTCCCCATAATCAGGAGAATTTATTAATTCTCCGAAGTTTTGGGAAATAACAAGGAAAACCAGCTCAAATTTAAAGTGTCCCCGTACCGCCCTTTCTTCCAACACACAAAATAAATAGCACAATAATAATAACACAGTACATAAATAGCAGTCTACAGTTTCACTAAGGATTCTTTCCTCTTTTCTTCTTTTTGTTTGGTGGCCTTCACTGCTTTTTCTTGTAAGAAATCACATTAGTTTTAAGTTACATATTAAGGATACCGAATTTTGAGGCGGTAGCTTGCAGCGCGCTAGGTTGTCAATGATAAGAGTACCGGTACCTATTACCCACCAGAAACACTGTATTGCGCAGTGCATTATTGGAAAAGATGCCAAAGATGTGGATCACTTACGACCGAATTTGGTATTGGTGGCCCTTAGACCACCCTACACGCAATGTGAGAGGGAATCGGGTGGATGGGTTTGCGTGAGCGATAGCTCTCGCAAAAGGCAGAAGGTGGACACACAATCGTTGTTGGTGCGTTATATAGTGTGCGGACATTTTGCTGTCCGTGCGCGTGTGGGCGCTTGAACCGTTAGGGGAGATGTAGCGTCGGAGGTAACGCTTGTAACGTCGGAGGTAACGCCTGTTACTTCGTAATTCTAGCCGTGTAATTCAAACCGCTATATTACCTATATGACCATTTAAGATGTGTTGGGGTTCACTTATGCCATCTGTCGCCGACTAGCGTGTAACGTTGGGTGGGGCACTAGGGCGCCGTCACGGGTCATCCAACCAAATAGTTACCAAGCTCCCGGGCACGGGAGGATTGTTGGGTCGATGTAGTCGAGGACTACGTCCGCTTCTCGCGCCCAACCGCCGAAGAACTTGATCTTCTGCATCGGTGTACCGATATTGTACGCTGCAATAGCTGCACCCTTTTGTAAAGAGTGCGAAGTCCACGCGAAACCGTCTGGAGGTTGTTCGTGTACTGCACGAAGTACCCGTTATAGCCATGTTGTCATGGTGTCCGCATTCCAGTTTGTCGTAGGTTCGTGTAGACTAACGGCCCATCGTCTGTCCGGCATCTTCCCGGCGGAGAACTTGATACCGGCAGCGTCCAGGTACTTTAGTAGTTCCGCGATGTCAGGGTGGGCCGAGTCCGGTAGTTCACATAGGAGTTTTCCCTCCGTGGAAGTACCCCGTTGACCTTTTCTCGTTCCGTGGTAGAGGAGGATTCCGCCGGTTGGAGTACACAACATGTCTCCAAACAGGCACTCAGCTCCCGCTCCCCCGCGACAAAAAGATGTGGACATGAGCACCGTCGTTAGACACGCTCTGAACAGCTCTAAAACGAGGTCCGTTTGAGCCTGCGTCCAAGTGTTTGTCAGCTGTGTGCGGAGGTCCTTGGCCACGCGTAGCGATGACACAAGAATCCGGGCTGGCATGTACATGCGTGTGCGGCTGGGCTGGAGGGAAACTTGGGACGATGCGAGACCCCGCCGGACCTTGGCTACCAAATCTGTGAGGTGCTACTGTGGTTAGGCTAAGTTGGCAACCTTAGACTAATAGTAGAACCTAATCTCTGGATCTAATTATACAGCGTAGAGAGAATTAGTAAGATTGTCTTAGGAACAGGGTTTCTTACAATCTGGGTGTGGCGTAATTCTATTATGTACCGGTCTTCTCCTCTACCAGTAAGTCCCCGTCTTAAATATCCACACCTCAGGTGTTCTAGAAACAGCCTTAGAACCTGTAGCTTGTGCTGTCTGCTAACTAAACCAAACTATTACTAGTGATACAGGTTGACTGATGTTACATGTACCGTCTATCTAACCTTATCGCACAAGCTCTTAGAACTATCTAGAAAAGAACTATTTAGAAGAGATACTGCTAGTAACTCTGTAATGTCGAGGGAAAATACGGCGATACAGTTGTACTGCCGTGATGACAATAAAAGAGTCACTGAATATCGCTAAGATACAGGTACCATTTAGAGGAAATAAATAATGTCAGATACTAGCAGTTAGCTAAATGGCTAGGATATGACACTCTCCCCTCCTTAAGCACCAGCGTCCTCGCTGTGCAGTACTCAGGGTCTTGGTTTCTTGGGGGTTCTTGCAGGCCAGCGATTGCGAAATCTGACAAAGTCAGGGGTGCCAGAAAATTCTCGATAAACATCCGTTCGAAGGAATTCGGAAAAGATGTTTAAGTGGTTGAC
Source organism: Tetraselmis chui (assembly GCA_026401115.1). Classification (NCBI taxonomy): domain Eukaryota; kingdom Viridiplantae; phylum Chlorophyta; class Chlorodendrophyceae; order Chlorodendrales; family Chlorodendraceae; genus Tetraselmis; species Tetraselmis chui. The sequence goes on from JAPMLY010000065.1 coordinate 106,328, forward strand.
TCCTCGCACGGGTTCCCAAGTGTCCTCGCTAGGTACGTTGAACGGTGCTGCCCAGCGGACCTTAAACAAAAGTCCCGTGCCATTGGAGTTAAAAGCCACGTCGAGTATTTTGTCGACTTCAAATTGCTTCGCATCGTGCACAATCGGAATTGGCTGCGCACTGTTGGCCTGTTCTGGTTCTGAATTCCATCTTTCCAGTAGACTGGCGTGTACAACATCGTGAATCCGTACTCCAGGGGGTAGCTTAAGCCGAAATGCAACCGGGGAAACTTCCTCCGTAATGAGAAACGGTCCAATGTAGCGGTCGCGTAGTTTAGAACATGGCTGTTGTACAAACCGTAGATTTGTCGCCTTGAGCTTAACCTTGTCGCCAACTGTAAAAGGTACTGGTAACCGGTGCCGATTTGCAGCGTCTTGCATGTGTGCCTGGGCTGCTTTGACGCAGTCGTGGGCAAATCTGTGCATCTCGACCAGAATCTTCACTTGCTCCGGTAAAGTACGGCTAGGCTCGTTATCTTCAAATGTAGCCGTCGTTGGAGATGTCGGCTCAAATCCTAGCGTCGCCTTAAATGGAGACATAGTCGTTGACGTAGAAACCGCTGCGTTGATCGCGAACTCCACGTTGGTAAGGTGTTGAACCCAGTCGTCGTGCATGGGGTGCACATAGCATCGTATGACTTGCTCCCATGTCTGGTTTACTCGTTCAGTTTGGCCATCTGTCTGGGGGTGATAGCTCGTAGAGATATTAAGCTTGGCGCCAACAGCCCTAAATAGGGTTTGCCATAAGTCGCTCATAAACCGGGGATCTCGATCGGATATTAATTTCCGTAGTAAGCCAAAATGCCGAAAAACAGCGCGGTGCATAACTTTTGCTAATTGTTCCGCTGTAATCGTTTTCGTAATTGGCTCGACAATCGTCCGTTTCGTAAGCATACATACGAATACCACCACAGCATCATACCCATCGCACTCAGGAAGGTCCGTAATCAGGTCAAGCGATACATGCTCAAAGGGCCTGGTCGGTACCTCATGCGATTGAAGGAGTCCATAAGGCTTGTGTCGCGCTGCCTTGTTGCGTTGACATGTAACACAGCTGCGTACATAGTGTTGTACTGTCCGCTTCATGTTAGGCCACCAAAACGTCCGGGTTACTGCTGCCAATAGTCGAATAGTACCAGGGTGTCCCGCGGTCGGTGCGTCGTGTAGTTCGTACAGTACTCTTGATCGCAATGTAGAGACGTTCGGAACATACAGTCTTGTCCCGTAGGCGTACAAGGGTCCATTAGATTGACGTACCAGCCAGGTAGGCAGAGATTTCCGGGTAAGCAGATATTTGTCCGAATCATAAGCGCTTTTGATTTCCGCATGAAGTCCAGAGTCAGGATGTAACCGGGATTCCAGGGAAAAAATCTGTGCGTATAACTCGCATTCTGCTTCGTCGTTGCTCCAATCGCGTAACAATTGCAGCTTCTGTAATGAGTCCTTCAGGTCATGTCGGCGAGATAGAGCGTCTGCCTGGTTGACTGCTCCCTTCTTGTATACGATGTCCATCTGTCGCTGGTAAGGTGCTAAAACTTGAAGCCATCGCACCTATCGAGTAGACAAATCGCGCTGCCGAAAGAAGTGTCGCAACGTGTCGTGGTCCGTAATTACTGTAAATCCCGCCGCGCCATCTAAGTAGCAACGGAACTTCAGTAGAGCGTCGCGAACTGCCAGTAGCTCTTGTTCGTGGACAGGATAGTGTACCTCATGCTTGTTCATCTTTCGAGCATGGTACGCAACAGGTTGTAATCCAATACCTTGGTCTTGTAATAGCACATCTCCTACTGCAAATCCAGAAGCATCTGTGTACAGTGTGTACCTTGCATTAGGAGAAGTGTCAGGAATTACCAGTATTGGTGCACGTACCATCGCGTCTTTAATTTGCTCGAATGCTGACTCGGCTTGAGGGGTCCAGCGAAATTCCGGCGTCTTCTTGGTCAGGTCCGTTAATGGGGTTGCTAGGGTTGCGAATTGGTTGATAAACCTCCGGTAATATCCAACAAGTCCCAGAAATCCACGTACTTCAGTCACAGATTTCGGTCGGGGCCAATTATGTACTGCCTCAACCTTGTCGGGGTCCATTCGGATCTGTCCAGCTTCCACCACATGCCCAAGAAAATTGACGCTCGATCGTCCGAAGTAACACTTAGAGAGTTTGATATGCAACTGGTGTCGCTGCAGCTTTCGTAACACGAGTCGAATATGCTCGAGGTGTTCGTCGGCCGTCTTACTGTAGATCAACACGTCGTCCAAATATACCACGCAGAACTTGCCAAGATACGGGGCCAAAACTCGATTCATCATCGCTTGGAATCCAGCTGGGGCGTTACAAAGTCCAAAGGGTAGAACGTTGTACTCGAACAATCCGTAATGAGTTCGGAATGCTGTCTTATGTATGTCGCCCTCCTTGACTCGAACTTGATGATAGCCTTTATACATGTCCAACGTGCTGAAATAGTGAGCCCCATATAGCGAGTCGAGTAACTCATCAATCCGGGGTAACGGTGTTCGGTCTTTCCTCGTAAGGTCGTTGAGTTTCCGGTAGTCTACACACATACGCATGGTACCATCCTTCTTGCGTACAAATAAAATCGGGGCACCGTACGGAGATTTAGACGGACGAATCCAGCCTTTTGCGAGTAAGTCTTGCAACTGTACTTGAACCTCCCGGAGTTCTGCTGGTGACATACGGTACGTTCGCTCCTTAGGTGGTTCATCGCACTCCAAATTAATTTCAAAGTCGCACTCGCGAGTTGGCGGTAGACCGTCAGGCTCCTTGATAATGTCCGTAAACTCATTCAGGGAATCTCGTAACGAAGTCGTCCACTCAGGTTGTTGATCAGTGTTGATGTCGTCGACCGCGTCCTGTACTTCTCGTAGTCCAATCACGAAGAGGTCTGCTGGTTGTTGTCTAAGCAGCTTTGCCATCGCATCCGCCTCCAAGTGATGTACTGTCACATGTACGGTGTACTCGTCGCCAGACACCATAGCTTCGCCAGTTTTACGGTCGCGAATCGTTTTAGTAGACCAATCTATATCCGGGTTGACGGCTTGTAACCAAGGTTGACCGAGGATGATGTCGAATTTATCCAGTTCTGTCGTAATTGCGTCCAGACGTATATCCAGGGTCCCTACTGTGAGCACTTCATTCCGTAGTCGCTGGCGAGTCGTAGTTGTACTACCATATGCCAATTTTATCCGGTATTTCTCTCTAGTAACCGTCGGGATGTGATGCTCCCGTACCCACTCAGCCTTGCAGAAATTTTCCGAAGCGCCAGAGTCAACCAAAATACGGCATCGATGTCCGCGTAAGTTGCCTCCCAACACTAACAGACTTGTTCCAGACTGGGTTGTGGATACATGTAGCGTCGCAGGAACACTGTCTTCTAGTCGGACATTTTTGTTCATCCACCCGTCGATCGGTTTCCCAAAAGTCTCGTAACGAAGAGGGAACTGCTGTTCTCCACGGACTAGATAACCCGTACGCCGTGCCGAAATTAATTCCTTCCAGGTAGCCCATACTGCCGGAGAAGTTGACGTAGCGTCCGGTATCGATCCGGGTCGAACGCGAGCGATATACACGTAGCGCTTATTTTGTCCGGAAGACTCCGTCCCTAAAAGGCGTAAATTTGTTTCGCTCACCTTAAATCCAGTTGTCTCCGTAAGAGCTCGCACTGCTGTGTATTCCGGGGTCGCGTCTTCAATCGCATGTTTGCCACTAGGAAACCAGACCATGCCAGTGTCCTCTTTCGCTAGTAACACTCGTCGGCCATCGGTAACAAGAGTCGTCGAGTGAGTCCAGTAGGTCTTCGGGGGATTCTGTAGGTTCTGAGGCAGAAATCGATCTCGATCGGTGTCGTCGACGTAGACTTGCGTCGTCCATCTTGTCGGTCCAACATCTTGCCTTCTTCCTTCTATTCCATCGTTCGTGGGGCAGGTAAACACATGTTCTTTCGCCGCAAGCTCGTCGACAAGTCGGAAATTTCGCAGCAGCTTGAACCATGGTTTCGCCCTCCACTTTGGAACCACTATAACCGCTCTCAGATGGGGATGAAGCAGTTTACTCCGCAAATAATGGCCCAAAAAATCTTCTAATTCATTAAATGGCGCATTTAGCCAAATTCTCCGGTACTTCTGTAAATCTCTCTCCTGAAATGGGCGCGCCGGACAGCAAAAATCCTCCGCCACTTGAGAATTAAGGCCGTCATTATCGCTAGCTCCATCTAAGTCGAAAGGTCCGTAGGTCTGAGAGTACTTCAGGAAATACTCCCTATTCATCATCCAGTCGCTAAAGTCCTTGCTCCTAAAGATTGGCCTCAATGTCGTTTGAGGTAACGGGTCTCGTACTTCTTCTGTTTTGGTCTCTTCCTGAGTCGCTGTAGGAGACGAAACCTCATCCTGCAGCTTGCCGCGAGCTGCCGACTCAGGTCTCACTTTCCCGGCCGGGATTTCTTCGTTATGTCGTTCTTCTTGTTCTTTCTGTCTGGGCAGTCGATAGCGATGTGTCCCTTCTTGTGGCAAATGAAGCACTTGCCCTCCTTCTTGAATCTGTCGACCTCCTCTTGAGTGAGGCGTCTAATCTCGTACAACTCCCGCGGCTTTTCTTCGGTCGCGCCATGCGAATCTTCCTCCGACTCACTGTCGATCTCCTCCGCTGCCTCTGAAAAGTCGCTGTCTTCTTCGATGGCGTTCAGTCGGCATGTCGAGCGTTGGGTCGTCTCAATCTTGGTCTCCGCGGCCTCCGCTCGCAGAGCTGCTTGAATCGCCTCGTGTAGGGTCTTAGGGTTTTTCAGGGCAACCTCCTTATGAATCGAGGGTCTCAAACCGCGCTGGAAATCATGTACGTTATCTTCTTCGTGACGGTGAGGAAGCTCCAATAATAATTGTTCTCGAAAATAGTTCGCATACTTCAGGACCGTGGTTTTCTGTCGCGCTTTGTCCAAATTCAATCTCGCTTGTTCCGCCGGTGTTCTTCCGCAGAATTCCTGAATTAAGGATTTCTCCATCTCAGAAACTCCGGAAAATCCTCCACCGACTTCGTCTCCAGTCTGCGCAACTTGGGAGTACCATATTGAACCATGCAAGCACAGTTAGTGTGGAAGATAACGTACGCAAACGTAGTTACAGTCACAGTCCCGCAAACGGAACAGTTAAGGCGACAACCAGCCTACATGCGTGGTGTCGGGACAACAGAAGTGTGAGAGCTGTAGCCTAGCGACAGCTCTGTACCGAGTCAAACAGTTTATCGGTATGTCCGATCTAGACATGTACTAATCATATCTAGAATAGCTTACAGTAGCTATCTGCAACTAATACGTATGCGGTATTACTTACAACACTCCCCCTGCAGGTAGCTATGGGATGAAGCGTTGCGTTGGGTCTTGTCCTCCAAGGATCGCACTTCGGCGTCTTGCCAGTGCAGGACCTGGGAGGAGTTTGGTGAGCATGTCACCGTCGGCAAAGCCTGTGAGTTGGAGGCTGTGGTCTAGGCCCCCCCCAACGTCAGGCGCATGTGGATGGTGCCATGAAGGGAGCGGAGGGCCTTTTGCAGAGCGCGCCAATGTGCCTCCGTGAAAGAGGCATGGGCGGAGCCAAGGATGCGCAAGACCGTGGAGACAGCGGGGCGCGTGCAGACGGGGGCATAGTGGGGGCTGCCCAAGAGATTGGGGTGGACGTCTGGGTCAAAGTCGGGGGTTGCGTGTGTCGGTCGCCCGATGACTATGGGGTCAACGGTTGGGCGACGACGGCCACCGGGGGTGTGGTCGCCACGCTGGGCTGGGGAAGAATGATGTCCATGGAAGGGAAGAAGAGGTGGGACACCGGGAAAGGGAGAGCGGCTGGCCATGGGAGGCGGCGGGGCGTACGAATGCGGGTGCTCACGGGAGGGGGGGACGCCGTGAGAGGGCGTCTCCGGGATGAAAGGTATGGGGTGGTGAGGGGCATATCCAACGGGGGGGTAGGGAGGGGGTGGCGGGAGTTGTTCAACTGCGATGTCGTGTAGGGCAGAATCAGCGGGGGGGTATTTGGGGGGTGGTTGCAAGTGTTCACCTACGAGTTCGGGACGCGAGAGCTCGCGGTGCGCATCGGGACGGCGTTGTGCGACGGCGGTGTCGCCAACAGGGGCTGCAGCGGTAGCAGCAGACAAGGCTGAATGTGCGTCCTGTGGGGCGGAGCCAAGCTGGGGATGCACAAGCAGGGGGAGGGTGTGGCCGTCGTGGCTGTTCCGGACGGGTTTGAGGTGAGCATCGTGGCGGCGCTGAGCTACAAGGGGGTGCGGATTAGCACCCGCAGCAGCAACAGCACCCTCGGCCGACTGCGAGTCGAAACGAGCTGTCAAGCGCGCCACTTGCGCAACGAGCAGCGCGAGAGTATCCGGGGGGTGTTCGAGGGGGAGGGTGTGCACGTGGTGGCCGTCCGGAAAGTGTGCGAGGTGAGCATCGTGGCGGCGCTAAGCGACAGGGGGGTGCGATATAGCAGCCGCAGCAGGAAGAGCAGCAATGGCGGCCGACCGCGAGTCGAGATACGCGTCAAGGCGCGTCAGTTGCACACGGAGGAGCTCGAGGACACCCTGGGTAGTATCGACAGTGCTCTGCATATGGAGGGTGTGGCCGTCGTGGCTGTCCCGGACGGGTTCGATGTGAGCAGCGTGGCGGCGCTGAGCTACAGGGGGGTGCGGATTAGCACCCGCAGCAGCAACAGCACCCTCGGCCGACTGCGAGTCGAGACGAGCTTTTAAGTGCGCCACTTGCGCAACGAGCAGTGCGAGAGTGTCCGGGGGGTGATCGACAGTGCTCTGCTGAAAGCCTGGGTCAGGGGAACCAACAGGTGAAACAGGCGGGTTTTTCTGCGCCATTTCGACAGAGGGCGAAAAAGAAAGAGCTGGATAGAAAACAGGCAGCGGTAAAAACCGCTAGCCGGACTCGTGCCTAACAGCGGTATGCAAAGAGACGGCCTGATGCCCGCCGACCCCTCGGCCTGTAGCCCCGGGGTGTCTCAGAGCACCTTCTCTGTATCCTCCACCCAGTGTGGGGCACAAGTCGAGGCCAAGGCCAGGACAGGTGGAGCGCTGCGCTGGTGGCTGATTCGCTAGAATAATATAAAAATAAAAAAGGTAAGCTACGGCCGGCGTGCAACCTGTGGATGCGTATTCACCCGATGGTGCACCCCCCCGTTCTCCAGCTTGGACCTGTGTGCACCCTGTCCACACACGACGAGTGCGTCGGTGTGGGTGGCTGGCTATCTCCGTCGGGTGGCTGACTTAAGAGGGGTGGTGGCGGGTTTTAAAATCGCAGTTTATACTGGCGATACCGCCGACTACAGGTTGAAAGTACTAGGAGTCTAAAGAAACTTGCCTTCTGCGGGAGAGCTGTCGATCGCAGCTCGCCGAACCAGGTTGTCGCGCGTGAGTGACGTGAGGCGGGGGCCCATAACCTATTGAACCATGCAAGCACAGTTAGTGTGGAAGATAACGTACGCAAACGTAGTTACAGTCACAGTCCCGCAAACGGAACAGTTAAGGCGACAGCCAGCCTACAAGCGTGGTGTCGGGACAACAGAAGTGTGAGAGCTGTAGCCTAGCGACAGCTCTGTACCGAGTCAAACAGTTTATCGGTATGTCCGATCTAGACATGTACTAATCATGTCTAGAATAGCTTACAGTAGCTATCTGCAACTAATACGTATGCGGTATTACTTACAACATACCACCACTTCGATAGTGGTCCTTCCAGAAAGCCAGATACCCAGTACACTCCTCTTTGCTCTTCAGGGTTAACGCTGTGATACCGTAGATACCCTCGTGCATGTCGGAACCAGTTTCTCAGCTCGTCGATGCTAGTCGTAGCGATGCTCTTGATCTTGGCTGGTTTGACATCGTTCGGCATCATGCTTGGCATCTCTCGCGTCCTCTCCGATCTCAATTGTTCTCCTCGAAGAAAATTCTCCGTTTCTCGGCTTCTGTTCACCCGTCCTTCAAAATGTCTGAAACCGTTGTCGACGTGGTCACGCAGTTGAGATAGCTCAGTCGAAAAAGTGTCAACTCGGTTACTTAGTCGTTGTAGCATCTCGGTGACGTGTACCGACATAGGCTCCATCGTGGGACTCGATCCTTCTCGCACTGTCTGTCTTCTACCATCTGTCGACGTCGGCTGTGTCGGCCCAGAAGGCGCCCCCTCTGGTCGACCATCAACTTCCTCTGGTAGTCTCTCTCATGCTCGGTTAGACATCTTCGTCTCGTCTAGCTGTTCTGAGGCTCCGAAACCACGTGTGAGGTGCTACTTTGGTTAGGCTAAGTTGGCAACCTTAGACTAATAGTAGAACCTAATCTCTGGATCTAATTATACAGCGTAGAGAGAATTAGTAAGATTGTCTTAGGAACAGGGTTTCTTACAATCTGGGTGTGGCGTAATTCTATTATGTACCGGTCTTCTCCTCTACCAGTAAGTCCCCGTCTTAAATATACACACCTCAGGTGTTCTAGAAACAGCCTTAGAACCTGTAGCTTGTGCTGTCTGCTAACTAAACCAAACTATTACTAGTGATACAGGTTGACTGATGTTACATGTACCGTCTATCTAACCTTATCGCACAAGCTCTTAGAACTATCTAGAAGAGATACTGCTAGTAACTCTGTACTGTCGAGGGAAAATACGGCGATACAGTTGTACTGCCGTGATGACAATAAAAGAGTCACTGAATATCGCTAAGATATAGGTACCATTTAGAGGAAATAAATAATGTCAGATACTAGCACTTGGCTAAATGGCTAGGATATGACAAAATCGCCTTGTGCGACTGGTTCTGCGCTGTGGTCTTTGAAGAAGCCGTTCACTGCTGATAGGTAAAGTTGTAGACTAGTTGCCTTAATGGTGCCACGCTCCCCGATCCATGCGATGTAGCGGGCCATGGTAGCGGCTGTTGCGGCTAGCGGCGGTAGGCCTTGCTCCTCGTTGAACTGGAAGTACGGTTTGATCGCGTTGTTGTACGTGTCGGACGTGCTTTTCGCCCAATTGGCGGTCAGTAAGTCGAGCGTTTTTGCTCCAAGGATGTTACTGCCCAGTACGCGTTGCATGTAGGGGCGCATCGAGGCGGCCCATGGGTTGTTGCAGCATGCCACCTCTACCTTGTAGCGGACTTTCGTTGCTCGGGTGTGGTACGCCTAGACTGTTGGCGTGATGTGTAGTGTGTTGAACATGGTCAGGGTAGCACTGACAGCGCCCCGGCGGAGGTACAACCAGGCCGGGAAGGAATCCGGAAGATAGTGACGGGCTAGTGAGGCTTGTCGACTGTACCGCGTCCGTGCCGCCGCCATGAACAAGTGAGCGCGGGCCGGTAGGACCGTCTCGTGGCACGCCAATTCGGTAAGGCATGATGTCACGCTTTTCCTGCCAACGGGGGGCGACCACCGTGGCTGATGCGCCGCTCTGCTATAGTTTCTGGCGAGGTCGGGTAGCATGGGCCATGGCGGGTCGCACCATTTGTTTTCTTCTCGCCAAGACGAATCGGCGAGGTGAAGGGAGTCCACTGCTTCGCACGATGGGTCGAGCCAGTTTGCGTTGTTTCGGGGCAGTAGAGTGTTGAGAGCCGACGCAAACCGGTCGATCGTGTGCGGGCCGAATTGTCTGTCCATTTCGTGGAACACAGAGGGGTCGAGTTGCCAGTCGTCGCTGTCGAGGTGGCGGCTGAGCTTGTCTGCCCACGTGTTTGCCGCAGAACGGATGTACTTGAGCCTGATGTGAATGTTGTTGGTGTCCAACAGGTACCACAGGCGGCGTAATTCGGTCATCATCTCTGGGGAGCGAGACGTAAGGCCGGCCAGGACGTGGCAAACTGCCTGGTTGTCTTCGTGGATGAGGACGTTGCGGCCAGCTAGATTTAGCAAAAAGCTGAGGACGGCTAGACGGACGGCCTTTAGTTCCTTCCATGTAATGTGATGATTTTCATCCTCTGGTCCATAGAAGCCGCGCGCTTCGAGTCTGCCGTTCAGTACTGCCCCCCAACCATACCCCGAACTATCGCAGTGTATGTACGTTGACTCGACCGGGCGGTGTATGTTCTTGCCATTTGCGTGGTTGGGTACCTTTGTCCACCAAATTGAAATTATAATTGAAATTGTTTACAACATGTGCCGGCAAACTGGACCGACTGCTGTCTCTCGGGCCACTCTACTCCGCCATACATGACTTATTAGCAAGTTGGGCCCGGGTCCCTTCGACCAAGTACACCTATCGACACACCTATATGCAATGTGTGTCGACGTTCCTCGGGAGTTAAAAAACTGTAAGCAACCGCAGTAATTGCCACAGCCCCCCCGCCTAAGCAGTAACAGCGTATTAATTTTGTAATCAAGAAAAAACAGATCTAAAAATAAATCCACTTGTCGAGAAATGCAAAACTAAACTGCTGCTCGACCTTCACGATGCACGGCCCGCTCCCACCGAACCGGGGTGTCGACCGGCCTTGGCCGGTCGGCGTTCGGGAGGGACGACGGGCCAGCCTAATCTAGCTCCCGCGTGACTTCGGTCTTGCCGAAGGTAGGAGGGGAAAGGCTGGCTGAAAACCCCTCCTCGCGCGGTCGCTCGTCGATCCCGCCGCTCCATCCCGTAAACCCCGCCCCAAGGTCTTGCCGCGTCCACCGACGCGGCGGTCCTCCTTGTCGAGGTCCCCCGTCACCTCGAGGACATGTGGGGGGGACCGAGACACACAGACATAGAAAAAACTAGCGCTCCTGCCTCCGCGCCTGAATTTTCCCCGCTCATTTCTCCGGTTTTTGTCTGTCTGGTACCCGGGTACCTGTCGGTTTTCCGGCCTGTGGCCGTACCCTCCCCCCTCTGATCGCGCGTCCACCGAGCAGCCTGTTCTTGAGCGGGGGCCTCTGCGCTCACCCGGGCCCACGCTCAAGGAATCCTATGATTATGAAGGTCTGTCGGGGTAGTGGGTGTCGAAGAGGGGGGGGGGGGGGGGGGGGGGGCAGGTCACCGTAGCCGGATCCGGCGGGCCGCGGGCGCCCGGAATTAAACAAAACCCTCCGTGCCGGGTTTTCCGGCGGCGCCGACCCAGAGGGTCTTCGCCGCCAGATCGTGTCGCTCCTCCCGTCGCGACCGTCCTCCTTGCCGCCCCAGCTAACTCCTCCCCCCGGGAGATGACGCTTGACGACGTAGCGGCTCGCTAGTGAGCGCCCTACCCTGGTGTTGCTCCCCAACTAGCTCGACGCCGGGTACGGACATTGTTTTAGTTTCCGAAAAAAGCCCTCCGTACATGGCTTTCCGGCGGCGGCTGATCCTGAGGATCGCCGCCGCCTCATATAGCCGCTCCTCCGTCTCCGACTAGCCACCGGCATGTCCCATGTCTTGCCTCACCCCTCGGCAAGGTTTGACTGGCACATGGCTGGTCGACGGCTAGCGAGCGCCCTTTCATGGCGCTGCTTCCCGGCTGGCCACCGCTAGCTCCAACACCCGCCTCCCACCGCTGATCCGGCCGTACCCTCCTCGCCATCAAACGCTGCCGTAGTACATGCCCCACCCCTCAAAGTAAGGCTGTATTCAGGAGTATATGTACGCGAAAAAACATATCGGACGGGCCGAGCGGGAGATCTTGGCGCCGGTATTGCACAGAAATTATTTTTTCAAAAGCCGTATGTACAGGGCTTTCCCGACAGCTGTTGATCCCGCGGATCGAGCTGTCGGCCCTCTTAGCCCCCTACCGTGCCAGGCCTGGCACGGCTACGGGGTTTCCAGCGCCCACCACGGGGAGGTGAGGGGATGCCGACGGGCCTGCGAGCGCAACCCCCTCCGGGGCCGCCGCCGCTGCGCCGCCGGCGGGCGCCCTTTGTCCACCACTGTAGATCGCGACGGAGCTGCGGGGTGAGGCGGACGCGGCCTCTCCACTTGTCGCCAAGTACGGAGTGGAGCTCGCGCAGGAAGAATCTTGCCGCCAGGATAGCAAGAAAAAGGTACTGCGCCTGACCAACGAATGATTGGGGTTCCTTGACAGGGAGCCATCTGTTGTTTCTTGTTGCACGTTGCAGTAGGGGTGAAGCTTGTTTGGCGAGCTTCTTAAGCTTTTCCGCTGGGGCGAAGAAGTAACCTATAGTTGTGTCGATGTCGATGCCCAAGTGGTGGCCGTTCTGCGTCGGCTCCCAAAAACCTCTGGAGGGGTGGCGGAGAAGGCCGAGACTAGTCAGGAGGCGGTCGACGCGCTGACGGAGCGCCATAGCGAGCGCACGAGTGGCGGTGAAGAGGAGGAAGTCGTCCACGTAAGGTAAGATTTTTGCTCCGCGCCACCGCGTGTGTCGTAGGAAGCGCTTGCTCGGTCTGTCGCTGTCGGGCTGTGTAGGCCTCCCTTGGTGTGTCGTAAACCCACCGGGGTCGGGTTGTCGGAGGTGTCGTACGAATGTGTCCGTAAACGCGCAAAAGTGGTAAGGGCTGAGCGACCAGCCCATCGGTAGGCCAACTAGTCGGTACAGTTGACCGCGAACGTTTACTGTTAGGAAGTCGCGCTGCTCTGGCACGATGCCCCGCGCGTAGAACCCGTCCTTGAGGTCGAAGGAGAACATGTAGTCGCCCTTTTGCGTGAGATGGCGAACGCTAGCAAAGACTCCATCCGTAGTCGCTTTCTGACGCAGAAGATGTTTAGGTGTCGTAGGTCGACGATAAATCGCCGCTGATTGTTGCCGGGCTTGGCGACTAAGAACAGTCTAGATACGTATTTGCTGCAGGTGGTGCGTTTCCATGCTTCCGTCTCCACGAAGCGCGCGAGTTCGGCCTCGACGAAGGTGAGTTGCTCGGGGGTAGCGTCTAGTAGTGAGATGCCTTGGTTGAACGGAGGTGAGGGTCGGTTGTTTAGGAAGGGAATAGTAACGCCCTCCCGGATCCAGCTCAAGACTTGACCGCTCGCGCCGATATCTTTCCAGGCTTGTCAGTTTCGCCGCACGCGATGACGCATGTAGTTTGAATGTGGTGTTCAAGAATCGGCGCGGCGGGTCACCCCGTCATTCCTCCTTGTCGGTCTCGGTCATCTTGTGTGCCTTGTCGGTAGAGGGGAGGGGTGGGCCGCTCGTGCGGTCCTTAGGCTTGTCCTTGTGTTTATCCGGCTTATCCGGCTTGTCGTTCGGCCTGTCCGGTCTGTTTGGTCTAGGCTTGTCGGCCTAGAACTGTGCAGTTGCTTGCGCTTTTGCAAGTGCTGTGATGATGACTTCGAGTCGCTTGTCCTCCAGGGTTGACAAAAGTCCGTCGACGACGTTGCCTCCACGGTCGGAGGCGACTGTGTCGAAGCATCGTGTGTAGACGAGACGCTCCGCGACGCGTTCTTCGCCGGTGAGGATCTTCTTCGCCTTGAAGCGCCTGATATTGGTGAGTCGCATTTCCCCCGCTGAGGCCACTGCTTGATGTGTACGTAGCGCCGCGTCGACGAGTGAGTAGGCGTAGGTTGCTTCGTCGGGGGTAGAGGTGACCGCGCGAATCGTTTCCATAGCAGTTTCGAGCGCCGAGTTAGCAGCGGCCGTAAATACACCATAGCAGAGCAAGTGTCGATACTCGTCGCGGGGGGGGATTCTCGCGTTGTCCGTAAAAAAATTGTCGGCCTCGTCGTGTCGAGGGTTCCACACGCACGGGAATGTTGTGCCGGAGGGGGGTAGGCATTCCACGAACGTACGGGACGCGAAGTCTGACCACTCTCTAGGGTCGATGTACTATAGAGGGGTGTTTGTACTATCATGTGGTAGAGCGTCGAGCTCGAGTCGACCACCCGCAGCTCTCTCGGAATCGGCTGTGGGGATGGTTGAAGTAGTGTGTTTTGTTAGCGCGGCTGCGACGGATAGAGTTTCGACATGGGCTGCTACCTGATGTACAATCTTTGTCAACAATTGGAGCTGGTTTGGCTGCTGTTCCGGCGCGTCACCGGGCGCAACGGGGTAGAGGTCGGTAGGCAATGCCAGGCGGTCTGCCATTTGAACTCATGGAGTGTGTTTTCGTGCGTCGTGTAGGAGACTCAAGTGATCAACACCTTGTGTGGCTAGCAAGAGCCACGATGCCGTTTGCGTGGGCGATAGCTCTCGCAAAAGGCAAAAGGTGGACACAATCGTTGCTGGTGCGTTATATAGTGTGCGGACATTTTACTGTCCGTGCGCGCGTGGGCGCTTGAACCGTTAGGGAAGATGTAGCGTCGGAGGTAACGCTTGTAACGTCGGAGGTAACGCCTGCTACTTCGTAATTCTAGCCGTGTAATTCAAACCTCTATATTGCCAATATGACCAAAAAAGCATGATCTGCACAATAATTAATTGCCGTTGTACAATCTGGATTTTTTGCTTCGTGCTTTCCACTTCTTTTCTTGTAAGCTTGTTTTCGTTACAATTTGGACTGAATCTTACGCTTTGTCCGCCGCCGCAGACGGTGTGGAGGCCGCTTCTTCTTCGGCTGGGATGCCTTCTCCTGCCACGGCGCTCTTCACCCGCGCCGTGGGCCGCAAGCGTCCCCGAGCTTCCTCGAGCGGCGTGTGAGGCGCCGCTTGTCGCCTCCACGTGTTGTACTCTCGGCGTTGCCTTGGAGTTTCATTAGTTTGATCTGCTGCTAGGTTTATGCACAATGCTGTGCTTGCTTTTGCCGTGCTTCGGATTCCGTGATCCTCTTGCCCCTTTGTTACCCGTCCCTTTTTCCCTGTCCGTGCTCATGTTGTTTCTCTTGTAATCAAAATTATAGTAGTCTTTTTAAAAGACTTTTTAAAAGGAAAAAACTGATCGGTTCCCCGGGAACCGGGTTCCCCCCGCCGACGCGTACGCGTACGCCAGCCACCGTACGCGTACGCTCTGGGAGGGCAACCCTTGCCTCTGGACGATGGACACGCCATGTCCAGGTGGGATTGGACAGTGAATTTGCTGAGAGGGTTTCTGCTGCTTATATTGACACTTGCTTAGTCAGTATCTGTACGGGATACTCGCACCGGTTTTCAAAACCGGTGTTTTTTTCTGGACGATGACCGCGCCTGCCCACAGATCTCGTCGCGCAACCACTACCCTTGTGTCCTCGCTATCGTCTGCTCTTGCTACCCTCGACCCCCCGCACCCCCCCCCCCCCCGGGCCGGTACGTCCCCTCATTGCTGAATCAGATTGTGTTATATCAGGCTTCCGTCTAATTTGGTGGTGCGCACAAGGTCTTCAGATGGCGGCTGAGCTTTACCGCGACGTACTTTGTTGTTTCGTTGTAGGTAGTCATACCGGTCAAACCGCGATGGTGCAGCGTTGTTGTTCGGGGGCACCCGCTACCTCCTCGATCTCCAGCGGTTACTGACGTAGCCGAACTACGCCTCAGGTGCGGAGCGCGCAGCATGTGGCGTGTCGTAGATTTTATGACGCTTTTGACTGTTTATTAATTGACTATTTTTTTCTTTTTGGTAGGGAAACCCGGATCTGGTCCGCCCCAACCACCCGTTGACGGACTCCCTCGCTCTGATCCCGCCCTCGACCAACCTGTCGTGGAGCGGCTTGATGTGAGACCGAGGGAGGTTACAAAAATGTCAGGTATGATCACCCTCAGCTGCCATGTACTTAGAGATGTGTATCCTGTGTAACGCAAGTTTGTGAGCTTATTTGTGTGTGCATATGGACCTTGTCCTAGTGTTGGTGTGTGCAACATTATGTGTCTTGCATTTTATCAAAGTCCTGTCGTTGGCATATCCATCCAATGCATAGTCTTTTCGTTTTCCAGGTGTGTTTGTGTGTGTGTGTGTGTGTGTGTGTGTGTGTGTGTGTGTGTGTATCTGTTGTAGCTCCTGATTGTGTGCGTCTATTTCAGGACGTGTCCGTATGCCTCTGTCATTGTGTATGTGTTGGACTCTTGGTGAGGGTATTTTTTTGTATCTGTTGTAGTACCTGATTGTGTATGTGTTGTAGTGTTGGTTCATGTGTTTGTTTGTATGTATTGTAGTGTGCCAACATGTGCTTGCTCGTGTGATTGTATGTACCTGTGTTAGTACGTGTCCAAATGCGTGTATAATTGCGTGTATGTGTTGTAGTGTTGGTGCAGCTGTTTGTGTTCATCTGTTCTGGTGCGTATGGTTGTGTGTATTTGCTAAGCACGTGTTCGAATGTGAATGCGTGTGCAATTATGTGTATCTAACTCAGTGTGTGTATGTCAGCATGACAGCATGTATCTGTTGTAGCACGCGTCCGTGTGATAGTGTATCTATTGTAGTGTCAGTGCAGGTATTTTTCTGTATCTGTTGCAGTGTGTCAGAATGTGCTTTCCTGTGGGATTGTATGTACATGTTTTGCGTAGTGTCGTTATACGTGTGTGAGTTTGTGGATCTGTTGCAGTATGTCAGCATGTGATTGCGTGGGTGATTGTTTGTCGATTTTGTAGTACTTGTCCGTATGCGTGTATTTATGTTGCAGTGTGTCAGCATGTGTGTGCGTGTGTGATTGTATGTATCTGATGTAGTGTTGGTGCATGTGTTTATTATTGTACGTATCTATTGCAGTGTGTCAACATGTGTTTTTGAGCGAGTGTGATTGCATGTATTTGTTTTAGTGCTAGTGCAGGTGTTTGTGTAGATCTGTTTAGGTGTGTGTCCGTCTGTGTTTGCGCGTGTGATTTGTGTACCTGTTGTATCCGTGGCCATATGCCATTGCGCGTGTAATTATACGTATCAAATTTAGTGTGTATACCAGCATGTGTGCGTGTGTGTATCTGTTGTAGTGGGTTTACATTTGGTTTGGTGTGATTTTCGGCAAGTGTGTGTGTGTGTTGTAGTGTGTGTGCACGCGTGTGCATGCTAATGTATATCTTAGTGGTTCTCAGCCTGTGTGATTGTGCATGTCTGTTGTAGTGTGTTTGCACGTCTGCGTGTTTGTACGTTCATTTGTTTGGTGTTTGTCAGCATGTGCGATTAAGTATATGTCCGCATCCTTGCGTGTGTGTGTGTGTGTGTGTGACTCTCAGCTACCATGTACGTAGGTATGTGTATGCAGTGTTTAAGTCTGCTAGTTTGTTTGTTCGCGTTTCACCGTGCTCGTGTGTGCAGCAGAATGCATTTTGCAGCTGGCCGCACTCCTACTGCTGGCGTGTCCATCCTAGGTAGAGTCTTTACGTTTTCCAGGTGTGTGTGTGTGTGTGTGTGTGTGAGTGAGTGAGTGAGTGGGAGTATGTGTGCTTGTTTTAGCGTGTGATTGTGTGCATCTATTTCAATACGTGTCCGTGTGCTTCTGTCACTGTGTATCTGTTGAGGTGTTGGTTGATGCAGGTGTTTGTTTGTATGTGTGCTTGTGTGCCAACATGTCCTTGCTTCTGTGATTGTGTATAGCTGTCTTAGTACGTGTCCGAATGCCTGTCTGATTGTGTGTGTTTTGGTTGTGTTGGTGCAGCTCTTTTTGTTTATCTGTTTTGGTACGTGTGATTGTGTGTATTTGCTGTAGCACGTGTCTGAATGAGTATACGCGTGTAATTATGTGTACGTAATTCATGTTTCGGTACCTAATACCTGTTTTGGTGTGTCCGTCTGTGCTTGCGTGTGTGATTTTATTTATCTGTTGTATTGCGTGTCCGTATGTTATTGCGCATGTAATTATGTGTATCAAATTCAGTGTGTATGCCAGCATGTGTGTGTGTGCCTTTTGTAATGTGTTTGCATTTGGATTGATTTGACTTTCGACATGTGTGTGTTTTAGTGTTCGTGCACGTGTGTGCGTGTTTATGTATCTGTTATAGTGGTTGTCAGCGTGTGTGATTGTGCATGTCTATTGTAGTGCCGGTGCATGTGTTTATGCATATCTATTGCAGTGTGTCAACGTGTGTTTGTGAGCGTGTGTGTTTGCGTGTATTTGCTGTAGTGTAGGTGTTTGTGTACATCTTTATTGGTGCGTGTCAGTCTGTACTTGCGTGTGTGATTTTATTTATCTGTTGTATTACGTGTCCGTATAGTATTGCGTGTGTAATCATATGCATTAAATTCAGTGTGAATGCCAGTATGTGTGTGTGCGTGTGTGTGTGTGTGTGTGTGTGTGTGCACCCGTGTTCGTCGTATGTAGTGTGTTTGCATTTGGATTGGTGTGATTTTCGGCATGTGTGTTTTAGTGTTTATGCACGTGTGTGATTGTGCATGTCTTTTGTAGTGCATGTGTGCGTGTTTGTCAGCTAGAGTAATTTAGTATGTTACCTCACGCTTGTGTGTGTTTTTTTGTATCTGTTTTAGTATCTATGCACATTTATGCGGGCTGGTATATCTGTGTATGTTGGCATGCATTTATCTGCGATTGTGTGTGTGTTTGTGTGCATCTGTTATACTATTTCATCTTTAAGGTAGCTACACAATCGCCTTTTCTGTGGAAACTTCATGCTTTTTATTGGATTTGTGCGTGCACGTTAAAACTTCGCAGACCATTGATGGATGAGTGTGCATGCCGTGAATTAGGTGCACCGAGGGGCACTAGAGATTTGGACTATGATCCCGACAGGGATTCTGATGGTGGGTAGTGCCACCTACCATTGCGTTCAACCTGCGAGCTACCACCATTTTTGTTGTGGTAACTTGGCACACTGTCATCAACAGGCGTATGAATCCCCACTTCGTGCTATTATCTGACAAGGTGCATTGGAGGCATGGCCGTTAGAGCTTGTATTGTACCTGCGGCAGCTCGATCCGATACGGCAAGTCATTCATGGGTTCTAAAGAATGCCCATGTGGCTGGCTTCCACTTTGGAATGATAAACGAGTTGTGGTTCCGAGCAGCTAAAATCATGGAGGCGCCACGACGGCTTTTTGCATATGATGGCAAGTGCGAAGAGCGTTGCCGTTAATAACACCTGTGATGTTAACCTTTATGTGCCACGCCATGCGTGTGAGAGCGATGATTATCGCCTCTCGGCTATTTCAAGAAGCGGGACTATTGCAACCTATTGCGAACTACGAAGAAAATCATCAGCACAAGTGTGGAGAGTGGCCATGCTAGCCACGCGCTGCCCTTAAATCCCAAGGTACGTCCTTACTGCCGTTGGAAACCAGCTATCGTGTTTCATCATGTCCGGCTCATCTGTCAACGGCTAAGGGCGTAAACATCGCTGTGAACCTCGTGGACGGCCTCCCGAGGTGCGAAACAAAAATGGGGAGACTCGCATGGTGCCCTCCTCACAACCGCCACCTTGTGCACCCGCTTTTGGCTCGGCTGGTGCCTTGATCCCTTTCTAAGCATCTTTTGGGTGTACTCGCTTCTTGCTTTGAGACATCGCCACGTGGTTGGCCAGCTAAGAATACCATGGGATTGTTCATAAATGCTGGCGCCTGAAGTGCGGTGGGTATGGAGGCGAGTGGCATCGGCTTGAAAACTCAATGGTCAAAAGTCAAGCCCGGATCTCCTTAGCACACACTAGGCGGGCGGTGATGGTGTTCTATTCCACTGTTGGACAAGCTGTTCAACTAGCTATGTCTGGACATTATGTCATGTAAAACATTTAGTATATTACGTAGTTTATACATCCGAATTACGCAACCGCCAATATTTGGTGAGCATGTAGCGAATATAATTTGTAAGAAATCGAAATTTGGTACCCAGGTACATATTTCCACTGTGGGGAACCCGGTTCACGGGGAACCGCCTAAACTCTTCCTTTTAAAAAACTCATACGGCCAGGTAGCTCCTGGCGGTACCGTATACGTACAGGATAGGCAGCTTTGTATGCGGATGCCTGTCGGTTTAGTATCTATCTTGAACTGAAATTGCTTACAAACAGTGTTTTCATATCAACAAGTTACAGTTACAACAATCATAAACGAAAATGATGTATTAAACATCCATTTTTGTTCCTTTCTTCCTGCAACCAATCGCTAGACGAAGCACCACACGCTGCGAACCTACATCCGATACGATCTTCCCTCGTTCTACCCACATTCATGCCACAGTGGTGCTACACATATGCTCACCCAGATCACATGCATACAGACCAGTGTGACACACACACACACACACACACACACACACACACACACACACACACAGGATTAGCGCATGATAGGTTACACGCAATGCGTAGAAATCCCACGACATGCACAGCACTAGCTTCATTCCACGCCTCGCTCTATGACACGACATTGCTCCGTAGTAGAGGTCTGTACCTCGTCATGGACTCGATGTCCGCGGGTGTGACTTGCCTACAGCCCGCCACATTCAAGTGCTCCAACCGCGTGGAGCCCGTCACAACCATCGCCAGTCCCGCAGCAGTCACATTGATGCAGCTCCTGAGATTGACCGACCTCAGGTTGGGCAGCGCAAGCAAAGACACCAGCCCTCTATCCGAAATGCGCGTGCAGCGAGTCAAGTTTAGCTCCGTAATGCTGGTCATGTGCTCCAGCTCTGTCATCCCTGTATCCGTTACCTGAAAGCAGCCCTCCACGGAAAGAGACTCCAGACGGGTCAGCGGGCGAAGCTCCCGTAGCGAGCTGCTGGTGATGTCAAGGCACTGATCAAGAGAGAGCGTGCGCAGCGCAGTGAGCGGCGCAAGGGCAGTCATCCCTGCTGAGCTCACTTCGCAGCAGGTGTTTATGTCGAGGGTAGTCAGGCTGGTGATGGGCTGTAAAGCACGCAGCCCAGCGTCCGTGAGGTGAAGGCATCCACCCAGGCACAGCTCAGCTAGCGAAGTGTGGTGCTGCAGGCTCGCCATAGCTGCGTCCGTCACGAGAGTACACTCGAGGCCGAGGGAAGTGAGGTGGTCGGTCCGTCCAAAGGCACCTTTCACGCCCACATCCGTCAGTTGGTATATCCTACCGAGATTAACGCGGTGTAGTCGTGGCAGCGAGCTTAGTAGCGACACCCCTCGGTCCGTCACGCGGTAGCATCCTTTCAAATCGAGAGACGTCAGCGACGACAGCTGTACCACCACGCGCACACCTTCGTCGCTCAGCGTGTAGCAGCACGCGAGGCCCAGGTGGGTCAGGTTTGTGAGGGGTCTAAGGAGGGAGAGTTGCCTGTCAACGGCCGGCCATCGTGGGTCAACTGCCGCGGGGCTCCTCCGTTTGGTGGTGTCCACGACGCAGTGACTCTCTGCCGCCTCGACGCAACGAACGCCGCGAAAACGCGCGAGAGACCCCGGCGAAGGCACATCTTCCTCGGCCAGCCGCCTCGGGTGTAGGTGCGTGACCACAGACGCGATGTCACTCGCAAAGCTTCGACACACCAGACGCATCGCGGCGGCTGATGCGCTGCCTTTGACGACATCCTCCGTCATCAGGTGGGAGAAAACCTGTTGTGTCAGTTCGCGAGGGAGGTCTGTCCATCGGCCGTAAGTACTACTTGCCGGTGACT
The DNA here is from genome assembly GCA_026401115.1 of Tetraselmis chui. NCBI lineage: Eukaryota > Viridiplantae > Chlorophyta > Chlorodendrophyceae > Chlorodendrales > Chlorodendraceae > Tetraselmis > Tetraselmis chui. The sequence goes on from JAPMLY010000065.1 coordinate 127,657, forward strand.
GAGGTGCCGTTTCTATACCAAGAAAGCTCATTTTGGTGGGGACAGACGATATAGGGCGGGCGATGACTGCGAAGCGGGTGAGGTAGGTGGCGGAGCCCCACAGGCGCGTGGTCCAGCGTAAAGGAGAATCGTGCCGGAGCTCCTGCGACTGCACTACACTCATCTCGGGTGCTAGTGACGCGAGAGGGGGGTGATGAGCAAAAAGCGGCGTCAGAGAGTATTATTAGTAAGGGCGTTGTAGCGATATCGATGTGACTTATAACGCGAAAAGGATGGATGAAAGTTTTTCAGGGTTTCAGGCATACTAAAGGACAGGACAGAACGTACGGCAGGTCCGAGTCGGACACGACCAATGCGAGTCACGTAAGGTACCTGTGCGGAGAACTTCTGGGCGAAGGGTTGGCGGTATTCAATGAGGCTGATGCTGCCCACAGCACTAGGCTGTCCCAAGGCAGTAGCAGCAGTTCGTGGCGGCGTTGCCGCGGGTTTGCAGAGAAGTTGCCCTGGGGGGAATTGTACGGGCCTTGTAGTTGTCTGTACAATCGATGTCCTGTCAAGTGGTCAGACCTAGAACTGCGGACGTAACGGCGAAGACCAATTGGCGTGGCGCAAACGAAACAGCCTGTAAGCCAAGCCACAGCAGCGGCAGCGGATTTGTGATACACAGCGCGGGGGTCAGAAAGTCACGGCTACAGCGGTTGGGGGTTGTAACCTCTAGTATGTGGTCACCTGTCGACGGAAACAGTTGGACAGGCGAAACGGCGGCGCGATGCGAAGTGCACGGCGGGTGGGCGGGAGCGGAAGAAGCATTTACATATAACCATTAATTAATTTCTTGTGGCGCTAGGCTATGTATCCGGTATAAACATCCGATACAGAATAAGTACACTAGGTGGTCGTCATCCGATTGGGAAGCGGCACGCAGCAGGAACTTCGAGAGCATAGACATTTTATCTTGACACCGATCCGACACTACTCGCGACAGGTAGGGAAGAGCTAGTGGAGTGTGCCAACAGAGTCGCGCAACGTGGAGAGAATACATGAGATACCGTATTATGTACGCGCAGAGTACTGCCGTACCTGGACGTCGCCGGCGGAACGGTCGCTCTCGCTGGAAAACAACACGAATACGCTGGCAAACGCACTCTGCCGGAGGAATTTCCAGATGCTTTGACGATCTTCCTGTTTGATCGTCAAGGGAACACTGTCCTTCTCGAAAGCGGACTCAGTTCGTGCTCTGAACGTCACGCGGGTCGGGCTGACGATGACAAGTGACGTGAGGGTCCGATTGATTGTCAGTCAGTCGTAAAAATGAACCATCCTTGTGTAATGAATGACACGTACACGTACCGATCGCGCTAGCCAGTGCAGCCATCTTTATTTCGCAGATGGTTGCAAAGTCCACCTAAAAACCGGCCTTAGACTGGGTACAGGTAAGGAACAAGCAGGGAGGGAAACCCTAACTGTCCGGCGCAGGGTAGGGTATATATAGTCTACCACGTGCGGCGGCAGACACATTAAGACTTCAGTACGTTTACCATTGGTACCTTCCCCCATAAATGAGTATTTATTATTTTTTGCAAAGCAGGTGGAGGCTTTGTTTGCCAAAGTGATTGATTTATTACATTTTTACTTGCAAGGGTCCAATAAGAGCCTATTGAAATTGAAATTGAAATTATGTTCATAGCGAACCGGCTAACTGGACCGGAGGCCATCTATCGGCCCTCTATACTCAGCCAGACAGGACTTACGAGCAAGTTTAGGCCGGGTACTCTTCGACCAGGTACACCTATCGACACACCTATCTACAATGTGTGTCGACGTTCCTGTGGAGTTGAAAAACTGTAAGCAATTGCAGCAATTGCAACAGCCCCCCCGCCTAAGCGGTAACAACGTAAAATTTTATAATCAAGAAAAACATATCTAAACAAAAATCGACTTCTCAAGAAATGCAAAATGAAACTGATGTTCGACCTTCACGATGCATGGCCCGCTCCCAACGAACCGGGGTGCCGACCGGCCTAGGCCGGTCGGCGTTCGGGAAAGACGACGGGCTAGCCTAATCTAGCTCCCGCGTGACTTCGGTCTTGCCGAAGATAGGAGGGGAAAGGCTAGCGAAAAAAACCTCCTCACGTGATCGCTCGTCGATCCCGCCGCCGCATCCCGTAGCCCCGCCCCAAGGTCGTTGCCGCGCCCACCGACGCGAGTACGCGCGACGTTCCTCCTTGTCGAGGTCCCCCGTCACCTCCATGGCAGGTGGGGGAGACCGAGAATCCGAGACACACACACACACAGAAGGAAAAACTGGCGCTCTTGCCTCCGCGCCTAGATTTTACTCGCTCATTTCCCCGGTATCTCCTCTGTCTCGTATCCGGGTATATGTATGGTGGTCCGACGTGCGCCCGTACCCTCCCACCTCTGATCGCGCGTCCACCGAGCATCCGTTTTCGAGCGTGGGCCTCCGCGCTCACCCGGGCTCACACTCTATGTATATAGATATGTCATGGTAGTGGGTGTCGAAATGGGGGGAGTGGGGGGGAGGGGGAGGTCACCGTAGCCGGATCCTTCTAGCCGCGGGTGCACGAAGATTAGTCAAAGCCCTCCGTGTGGGGTTTTCCAACGACGCCGGCCCGTAGGGACATCGTCGCCAAATCGTGTCGCTCCCCCCGTCGCGACCAACCTCCTTGTCGCCCAAGTGATTTCCTCCCCCCGGGAGATGTAGCATGTCGGCGTAGCAGTCGGCACTAAGCGCCCTCCCTTGTGCTGCTTCCCAACTGGTTCGACGCCGGGCACGTAGATTATACTAGTTTCCAAAAAACCCTCCGTACATGGCTTTCTGGCGGCGGTTGATCATGAGGATCGCCGCCGCCTCACCTAGCCACTCCTCCGCTTGCGAGCGACCACCGGTTTGTGTCATGTCGTACCTCACCCCTGGGAAGGTTCGACTGGCACATGGTTGGTCGACGGCTAGCGAGCGCCCCTTCTTGGCGGTGCTTCCCCGGCTGACCATTGCCAACTCCATTGCCCGCGTCCCACCGATGATCCGTCCGTACCCTCCCCGCCATCAAGCACTTCTAAGGCATAGTACCCACCCCACAAAGTAGGATTATATGGAGTAGTATCTGACCGCGAAAAAACATATCGGACGGCCCGAGCGGGAGATATTGGTGCAGGTATTGCACAAAAAATGTTTTTTTTTCAAAATCCGTATGTACATGGTTTTCCCGACAGCTGCTAATCCCGCAGATCGCGCTGTCGGTCTTCCTTAGCCCCTGCCGTGCCAAGCTTGGCACGGCTACGGGGTTGGTGAGGGGATGCCTCACCACGGGGAGGTGAGGGGGTGCCGACCGGCATGCGAGCGCACCCCCCTCCGGGGCCGCCACCGTTGTGCCGCCGGCGGGCGCCCCAAGAGCCTAGTATATGTCATATCCTAGCCCTTTAGCTAAGTGCTACCTGTAGTATCTGACATTATTTATTTCCTCTAAATGGTACCTGTATCTTAGCGATATTCAGTGACTCTTTTATTGTCATCACGGCAGTACAACTGTATCGGCGTATTTTCCCTCGACAGTACAGAGTTACTAGCTTTATCTGTTCTAGATAGTTCTTTTCTAGATAGTTCTAAGAGCTTGTGCGATAAGGTTAGACAGACGGTACATGTAACCTCAATTAACCTGTATCACTAGTAATAGTTTGGTTTAGTTAGCAGACAGCACAAGCTACATGTTCTAAGGTTGTTTCTAGAACACCTGAGGTGTGGATATTTAAGACGGGGACTTACTGGTAGAGGTGAGAGACCGGTACATAATAGAATTACGCCACACCCAGATTGTAAGAAACCCTGTTCCTAAGACAATCTTACTAATTCTCTCTACGCTGTATAATTAGATCCAGAGATTAGGTTCTACTATTAGTCTTAGGTTGCCAACTTAGCCTAACCAAAGTAGCACCTCACACGTGGTTTCGGAGCCTCAGAACAGCTAGACGAGACGAAGATGTCTAACCCAACAGGAGAGAGACTACCAGAGGAAGTTGATGGTCGACCAGAGGGGGCACCTTCTGGGCCGACACAACCGACGTCGACAGATGGTAGAAGACAGACAGTGCGAGAAGGATCGAGTCCCACGATGGAGCCTATGTCGGTACACGTCACCGAGATGCTACAACGACTAAGTAACCGAGTTGACACTTTTTCGACTGAGCTATCTCAACTGCGTGACCACGTCGACAACGGTTTCAGACATTTTGAAGGACGGGTGAACAGAAGCCGAGAAACGGAGAATTTTCTTCGAGGAGAACAATTGAGATCGGAGAGGACGCGAGAGATGCCAAGCATGATGCCGAACGATGTCAAACCAGCCAAGATCAAGAGCATCGCTACGACTAACATCGACGAGCTGAGAAACTGGTTCCGACATGCACGAGGGTATCTACGGTATCACAGCGTTAACCCTGAAGAGCAAAGAGGAGTGTACTGGGTATCTGGCTTTCTGGAAGGACCACTATCGAAGTGGTGGTACTCCCAAGTTGCGCAGACTGGAGATGAAGTCGGTGGAGGATTTTCCGGAGTTTCTGAGATGGAGAAATCCTTAATTCAGGAATTCTGCGGAAGAACACCGGCGGAACAAGCGAGATTGAATTTGGACAAAGCGAGACAGAAAACCACGGTCCTGAAGTATGCGAACTATTTTCGAGAACAATTATTGGAGCTTCCTCACCGTCACGAAGAAGATAACGTACATGATTTCCAGCGCGGCTTGAGACCCTCGATTCATAAGGAGGTTGCCCTGAAAAACCCTAAGACCCTACACGAGGCGATTCAAGCAGCTCTGCGAGCGGAGGCAGCGGAGACCAAGATTGAGACGACCCAACGCTCGACAGGCCGACTGAACGCCATCGAAGAAGACAACGACTTTTCAGAGGCAGCGGAGGAGATCGACAGTGAGTCGGAGGAAGATTCGCATGGCGCGACCGAAGAAAAGCCGCGGGAGCTGTACGAGATTAGACGCCTCACTCAAGAGGAGGTCGACAGATTTAAGAAGGAGGGCAAGTGCTTCATTTGCCACAAGAAGGGACACATCGCTATCGACTGCCCAGACAGAAAGAACAAGAAGAACGACAGAACGAAGAAATCCCGGCCGGGAAAGTGAGACATGAGTCGGCAGCTCGCGGCAAGCTGCAGGATGAGGTTTCGTCTCCTACAGCGACTCAGGAAGAGACCAGAACAGAAGAAGTACGAGACCCGTTACCTCAAACGACATTGAGGCCAGTCTTTAGGAGCAAGGACTTTAGCGACTGGATGATGAATAGGGAGTATTTCCTGAAGTACTCTCAGACCTACGGACCTTTCGACTTAGATGGAGCTAGCGATAATGACGGCCTTAATTCTCAAGTGGCGGAGGATTTTTGCTGTCCGGCGCGCCCATTTCAGGAGAGAGATTTACAGAAGTACCGGAGAATTTGGCTAAATGCGCCATTTAATGAATTAGAAGATTTTTTGGGCCATTATTTGCGGAGTAAACTGCTTCATCCCCATCTGAGAGCGGTTATAGTGGTTCCAAAATGGAGGGCAAAACCATGGTTCAAGCTGCTGCGAAATTTCCGACTTGTCGACGAGCTGGCGGCGAAAGAACATGTGTTTACCTGCCCCACGAACGATGGAATAGAAGGAAGAAGGCAAGATGTTGGACCGACAAGATGGACGACGCAAGTCTACGTCGACGACACCGATCGAGTTCGATTTCTGCCTCAGAACCTACAGAATCCCCCGAAGACCTACTGGACTCACTCGACGACTCTTGTTACCGATGGCCGACGAGTGTTACTAGCGAAAGAGGACACTGGCATGGTCTGGTTTCCTGGTGGCAAACAGGAGATTGAAGACGCGACCCCGGAATACACAGCAGTGCGAGCTCTTACGGAGACAACTGGATTTAAGGTGAGCGAAACAAATTTACGCCTTTTAGGGACGGAGTCTTCCGGACAAAATAAGCGCTACGTGTATATCGCTCGCGTTCGACCCGGATCGATACCGGACGCTACGTCAACTTCTCCGGCAGTATGGGCTACCTGGAAGGAATTAATTTCGGCACGGCGTACGGGTTATCTAGTCCGTGGAGAACAGCAGTTCCCTCTTCGTTACGAGACTTTTGGGAAACCGATCGACGGGTGGATGAACAAGAACGTCCGACTAGAAGACAGTGTTCCTGCGACGCTACATGTATCCACAACCCAGTCTGGAACAAGTATGTTAGTGTTGGGAGGCACCTTACGCGGACATCGATGCCGTATTTTGGTTGACTCTGGCGCTTCGGAAAATTTCTGCAAGGCTGAGTGGGTACGGGAGCATCACATCCCGACGGTTACTGGAGAGAAATACCGGATAAAATTGGCAGATGGTAGTACAACTACGACTCGCCAGCGACTACGGAATGAAGTGCTCACAGTAGGGACCCTGGACATACGTCTGGACGCAATTACGACAGAACTGGATAAATTCGACATCATCCTCGGTCAACCTTGGTTACAAGCCGTCAACCCGGATATAGATTGGTCTACTAAAACGATTCGCGACCGTAAAACTGGCGAAGCTATGGTGTCTGGCGACGAGTACACCGTACATGTGACAGTACATCACTTGGAGGCGGATGCGATGGCAAAGCTGCTTAGACAACAACCAGCAGACCTCTTCGTGATTGGACTACGAGAAGTACAGGACGCGGTCGACGACATCAACACTGATCAACAACCTGAGTGGACGACTTCGTTACGAGATTCCCTGAATGAGTTTACGGACATTATCAAGGAGCCTGACGGTCTACCGCCAACTCGCGAGTGCGACTTTGAAATTAATTTGGAGTGCGATGAACCACCTAAGGAGCGAACGTACCGTATGTCACCAGCAGAACTCCGGGAGGTTCAAGTACAGTTGCAAGACTTACTCGCAAAAGGCTGGATTCGTCCGTCTAAATCTCCGTACGGTGCCCCGATTTTATTTGTACGCAAGAAGGATGGTACCATGCGTATGTGCGTAGACTACCGGAAACTCAACGACCTTACGAGGAAAGACCGAACACCGTTACCCCGGATTGATGAGTTACTCGACTCGCTATATGGGGCTCACTATTTCAGCACGCTGGACCTGTATAAAGGCTATCATCAAGTTCGAGTCAAGGAGCGCGACATACATAAGACAGCATTCCGAACTCATTACGGATTGTTCGAGTACTGCGTTCTACCCTTTGGACTTTGTAACGCCCCAGCTGGATTCCAAGCGATGATGAATCGAGTTTTGGCCCCGTATCTTGGCAAGTTCTGCGTGGTATATTTGGACGACGTGTTGATCTACAGTAAGACGGCCGACGAACACCTCGAGCATATTCGACTCGTGTTACGAGAGCTGCAGCGACACCAGTTGCATATCAAACTCTCTAAGTGTTACTTCGGACGATCGAGCGTCAATTTTCTTGGGCATGTGGTGGAAGCTGGACAGATCCGAATGGACCCCGACAAGGTTGAGGCAGTACATAATTGGCCCCGACCGAAATCTGTGACTGAAGTACGTGGATTTCTGGGACTTGCTGGATATTACCGGAGGTTTATCAACCAATTCGCAACCCTAGCAACCCCATTAACGGACCTGACCAAGAAGACGCCGGAATTTCGCTGGACTCCTCAAGCCGAGTCAGCATTCGAGCAAATTAAAGACGCGATGGTACGTGCACCAGTACTGGTAATTCCTGACACTTCTCCTAATGCAAGGTACACACTGTACACAGATGCTTCTGGATTTGCAGTAGGAGCTGTGCTATTACAAGACCAAGGTATTGGATTACAACATGTTGCGTACCATGCTCGAAAGATGAACAAGCATGAGGTACACTATCCTGTCCACGAACAAGAGCTACTGGCAGTTCGCGACGCTCTACTGAAGTTCCGTTGCTACTTAGATGGCGCGGCGGGATTTACAGTAATTACGGACCACGACACGTTGCGACACTTCTTTCGGCAGCGCGATTTGTCTACTCGACAGGTGCGATGGCTTCAAGTTTTAGCACCTTACCAACGACAGATGGACATCGTATACAAGAAGGGAGCAGTCAACCAGGCAGACGCTCTGTCTCGCCGACCTGACCTGAAGGACTCATTACAGAAGCTGCAACTGTTACGCGATTGGACCAACGACGAAGCAGAATGCGAGTTACACGCACAGATTTTTTCCCTGGAATCCCGGTTACATCCTGACTCTGGACTTCATGCGGAAATCAAAAGCGCTTATGATTCGGACAAATATCTGCTTACCCGGAAATCTCTGCCTACCTGGCTGGTACGTCAATCTAATGGACTCTTGTACGCCTACGGGACAAGACTGTATGTTCCGAACGTCTCTACATTGCGATCAAGAGTACTGTACGAACTACACGACGCACCGACCGCGGGACACCCTGGTATTATTCGACTATTGGCAGCAGTAACCCGGACGTTTTGGTGGCCTAACATGAAGCGGACAGTACAACACTATGTACGCAGCTGTGTTACATGTCAACGCAACAAGGCAGCGCGACACAAGCCTTATGGACTCCTTCAATCGCATGAGGTACCGACCAGGCCCTTTGAGCATGTATCGCTTGACATGATTACGGACCTTCCTGAGTGCGATGGGTATGATGTTGTGGTGGTATTCGTCTGTATGCTTACGAAACGGACGATTGTCGAGCCAATTACGAAAACGATTACAGCGGAACAATTAGCAAAAGTTATGCACCGCGCTGTTTTTCGGCATTTTGGCTTACCACGGAAATTAATATCCGATCGAGATCCCCGGTTTATGAGCGACTTCTGGCAAACCCTATTTAGGGCTGTTGGCACCAAGCTTAACATCTCTACGAGCTATCACCCCCAGACAGATGGCCAAACTGAACGAGTAAACCAGACATGGGAGCAAGTCATACGATGCTATGTGCACCCCTTGCACGACGACTGGGTTCAACACCTTACCAACGTGGAGTTCGCGATCAACGCAGCGGTTTCTACGTCAACGACTATGTCTCCATTTAAGGCGACGCTAGGATTTGAGCCGACATCTCCAACGACGGCTACATTTGAAGATAACGAGCCTAGCCGTACTTTACCGGAGCAAGTGAAGATTCTGGTCGAGATGCACAGATTTGCCCACGACTGCGTCAAAGCAGCCCAGGCACACATGCAAGACGCTGCAAATCGGCACCGGTTACCAGTACCTTTTACAGTTGGCGACAAGGTTAAGCTCAAGGCGACAAATCTACGGTTTGTACAACAGCCATGTTCTAAACTACGCGACCGCTACATTGGACCGTTTCTCATTACGGAGGAAGGTTCCCCGGTTGCATTTCGGCTTAAGCTACCCCCTGGAGTACGGATTCACGATGTTGTACACGCCAGTCTACTGGAAAAATGGAATTCAGAACCAGAACAGGCCAACAATGCGCAGCCAATTCCGATTGTGCACGATGCGAAGCGATTTGAAGTCGACAAAATACTCGACGTGGCTTTTAACTCCAATGGCACGGGACTTTTGTTTAAGGTCCGCTGGGCAGCACCGTTCAACGTACCTAGCGAGGACACTTGGGAACCCATGCGTGGAGTCAACCACTTAAACATCTTTTCCGAATTCCTTCGAACGGATTTTATCAAGAATTTTCTGGCACCCCTGACTTTGTCAGATTTCGCAATCGCTGGCCTGCAAGAACCCCCAAGAAACCAAGACCCTGAGTACTGCACAGCGCGAGGACGCTGGTGCTTAAGGAGGGGAGAGTGTCATATCCTAGCCATTTAGCTAAGTGCTAGTATCTGACATTATTTATTTCCTCTAAATGGTACCTGTATCTTAGCGATATTCAGTGACTCTTTTATTGTCATCACGGCAGTACAACTGTATCGCCGTATTTTCCCTCGGCAGTACAGAGTTACTAGCAGTATCTCTTCTAGATAGTTCTTTTCTAGATAGTTCTAAGAGCTTGTGCGATAAGGTTTGACAGACGGTACAGGTAACCTCAGATAACCTGTATCACTAGTAATAGTTTGGTTTAGTTAGCAGACAGCACAAGCTACAGGTTCTAAGGCTGTTTCTAGAACACCTGAGGTGTGGATATTTAAGACGGGGACCTACTGGTAGAGGTGAGAGACCGGTACAGAATAGAATTACGCCACACCCAGATTGTAAGAAACCCTGTTCCTAAGACAATCTTACTAATTCTCTCTACGCTGTATAATTAGATCCAGAGATTAGGTTCTACTATTAGTCTAAGGTTGCCAACTTAGCCTAACCAAAGTAGCACCTCACAGTATATATACTAGTTGAGGGAATCGTGAGGGTGATGGATTACATGGGCTGTGCTCGCGCAAAGGCAGAAGGTGGACGACCTTTGTGTGTCGGCGCGTCATATGTAGGGGTAACGCTTGTCCGTGTGTTTCCCATTGTAACACGTGCAATCTATGGGTTAGAATTTGTAACGTCGTTGTAACTCCCGACCATTCGCGCGCCCATTGTAATTTAAACCTCTGTAATATCCGTAAGACAATTTATAGAGCAAGTAGAGGCTCCGCTTATCATGTTGTCGCCATTGGGGGGGGGGGGGGGGGGGGGGGGTTGACCGTAGGTTGGCCACCCCATTGTGGTAGCTTGTCGAGGAAGGACCACTTTGATCGTCCATCAAAGACAGTAGGGTCGATGTAGCTCAGGCCTCCGCTCGACTCGGTTGACCAAGCGCCGAAGCACTCATCTTTTGTAGCGTCACTCCGACATGTAGGCGGCGGTCGCTGCCCCCTTTCGTAAGGAGTGCAAAGTTCAGCTAAATCCCTCTGGGGGGGGGGGGGGGGGGGCTTCTGTAGCATTGTCGTAACCTCGTGTAGCCAAATTGTGAGGGTGCTAGCCGTCCATCCGTCGTGTTCTTCCCTAAAGTCGATTGCACAACGCGTTGTTGGGAATTTTCCTCCCGAGATAGTGCGTCGAAGTGAGTCGAAAAACAGAAATACATTAATTACAAGTGTATAATAGGCTAAAGGTTGCGCAATGGCTTACGCTCTACTGACACACCGCGTTGTCCTCTCCTTTTGCGATGGTACAAGAGATTGCCGTCAGTCTTAAAGGCGGCGAGGTCTTCGGTTAGGTAGTCGATGCCGGAACCTCCTATGCTGAAGAAAAAGTACAATAATACTAATGACCTGCATGTCCACATTAGTCTTACTTGATCGCGTGATGGGGTTGTGGTCAAGGCAGCACGAGTTGTGGATTCCGCGAGCTGGAGGCGTACGGCTTTGGCCACCCGTAGGGCTTGGAAGACGATGGAAGATGGCAAGTGTACGCGTACCGGCGTGTCGTCGATTGTAGCATGCATGCGACGTGGCAAGTCCTTTTCGTATCGCAGCGACGAGGCCGCCGAGGGCAACTGCTTCGAAGCCGTGGTCCTTGAAGAAGCCGTTGATCGCAGACAAGTATGGTTATAGGCGTGCGCCCTTGATGGTCCCGAGCTGACCTAGCCATGCGACGTAGCTAGCCATGTGCGCCGGTGTAGGAGCTAGCAGTGGGAGCATGTGCTCGTCGGAGAAGTCGAAGCAACGGCGGATAGTATTGTCGTACGTCGCTGCTCTGCTCGGGGCCATGCCGCGGATAGGAAGGCTAGGGTCTTGGCGCTGAGTGCGTCAAAATTGAGAATTTTGTAATGTACGGTTTCATCGTCTCGATCCACGGGTTGGTGTTGGCAGTGACGCGGACTCGATACTTAGGTTTGGAAGCTCAGCCGGGCCGTTGGTCGGGGATTCTTGGGTCTCGGTGTTGTCCCGTAAACAATGCTAACGCAGCGCTCACAACTCCTCGTTATAAGTAGAGCCATGCTAAGAGGGAGCTCGGAATACAATAACGGCCCAATGAGGATTGCATGTTATACCGTGTAGCGTCCGCCGCCCGGGTTTGAACAAGTTTGGGGTGGTGCGACGATTAATTCCTCGGTGGCCATCTCGGTAAGTGCATGGTGCCAAACCTTGCCCGTACATCTAGGGGCGACTACATTGGATGTTGCGCCGCTCTACCGTAGTTCTTGAAAGATGTTGGGTAGAAGTGGCCACGGGGGATTGCACATGTTGTTTTCCTTGCGCCAATCTATGTCCGATAGGTGTAGGGCGTCCACGGCCTCGCAATTCGGGTCCTTCCATCCGGCGTTGTGTCACGGGAGTAGTGTGTGATGCGCGGACGCGAAGCGATCGATATAGTATCGTTCAGTTCCGCAAAGAGCACCGGGTCGAGCTTCAAGTCGTCGCTGTCGAGGAGTCGGCTGAGCTTGTCTGCCTAGTGCCTCGGGGATATGATTACGCGTTTTCATAATCAGTACTTTTTTCTGTTAGATACCGCTATGTATAGTCAGTGAATATCTTAAGTAGCGGCGGACACGCCTAAGTTCAATCTCGTCTGCACAACTGACTTCGCGCTCATGAGCGAGTGACCATCCGTATCTTCCGGTATGGTATCACCGCGCCCGCCAAACAGTGGAGACGAGAAGGATAATGGATAGCGATGGGCGGAGCAGTGGGGCGTGTTTACCCCGTGTGGACCCGCTTCATATTGCCAAGGGCGACCGGGTCTAGTCGCATGTGGTGCTCGAAGCAGTCGCGGACTCGCGGCTGTGGCGGGAGCCGGGCATACACAAGGGAATCCCACATTGTACGGAGTAGAAAGACGTCCAGTGAAGGACACCCTCGTCGCGGTAGCATCGGAGGCAGCGAGCTTGCTTGCTTCGGCCCTTTTCGGAGCGGTCAAAGTTACCGGGGACGTGGACGCGCTCGTCTTGGAGGATCCGCTTCAGTTCGGCCAAAAGTACGGATATTTTCCTTCCCCGACGTTGGGCCGGCACAGCGTGATCTTGTAGCCCGTTGTAGACCAAAGTCTTACTTAAAATCTCAGCGAAGCCCTTCATAGTTAGAGCTGAGTAGGGGTGGGAAGCTGAGACGTGAAACTTGACTAGTTTCCAACAGTCGGTAGCACAAATACCGGGTAAGATAGTCGCTAGTCGGAACCAATAGTCTTGGGTTCTGACTATATGGTGAATTTGCTAGGACAGATGATGCTATGCATACTCTACCCGTAAGCACTGGAGAAACGCGAGCATCCCCTTTGAAAAGTCATCTGTCTGATCGCACTGCCTTGCAACAACCGCGACCATGCGCGATACAAACGTTGCTGATGAAGTCTGCCGGCCGGATTATGAAATAACAGCTATGCTTATTGCATGGAGACAACAATGACAATAATGGTTAACATTTTCGTAATTATAAATACAACCTTCACTGACACACACACACACACACACACACACACACACACACACACACACACACACACACACACGCACACACACACACGCACACACACACACACACACACACACGCACACACACACACACACACACACACACACACACACACACACACACACACACACACACACACACACACACACACACACACACACACACAGTGTTTCCGGCGGATGAGGCTTATATTTGTTTCGCATGAATCCTAGATGGGCTGAGCGCGAAAGCAAAGAGTGTTGGTGCTTGGGGATCGCACCAACTTTAAGGTAGCTGCGAGCTAGTGCCTCGCTAGAGGTGACCATTGGTGCATGTTGTTAATTATGTAGCATCATATTGCATGTACAAGGTCGTTGTCCTTAAGGTTTGATGCGCCGCTATTTACAGTGATACAAACCGCAGGGGCTACTATGCCGTAGGTAGGATTTGCAAACCTCTAGATTTACTAATCTCATTTTAAAGAATACGCAAGTGGAAACCAGCAAATAAAAGATAACAAACCGGCTAAATTAAGATATATACGGATTGTTGTCGTTCTTTATAACATATATATTTTTTCCCCATTAATTTGAATCACATGCAACGACACATATAAATTACAAGGAAGGCAGCGGAATCCACCAAGCAAAAGAGAATGGAAGAAACTCACAATCCCAATTCCGCGGGGCAGGGTGCCGTGCAACAGCGTCAACAATGCTTTCATGCATCAACGCATCTCGGAGATGGAACCAAAAAGACCATGAGGAGCCGCAGAAATACGGTGCATGGATGTCCAAGTCGCGATGCAAATCACCCGAAAACATGCAGAAGCATGGAACGTAAAAGACTGACGAACTCCATGCGGCAATAATGATAATAGATGTCAAAACGCGAAGAACGAGACTTGGCAGCCACGATGCGAGAGAATCAATAATATTCACCGTAAAAGCCATGCTATCGACCAGCTCAACCACCATTCGGGCCAATCGCCCCTCTTCCTCAATAGCGAAGGTATATTTAATATTCGTGGACCGATTGGACCCAAGGTGTGCTAAGAGACGCCGAAGTTCGAAAGTAATTTTCAAATTTAGATTGCTAGGCTGCCGCCGCAAGGCTACCGCAAAGCGGACTAGGGGGGCACTAGAGCTTGTGCGAGCACTAGTGACCGTAGCATAAACAATAAGGTGATGATACACAGCCATGAAGTGCAGCGCACGACATCCATAGGTCGATCCCGAGAATCCCCAGACCGGATGCAAGGGGCCTCCAGCTGCAAGTCACGCCTCGTAGTTGCCGCTTCCCCAAGCATGAAGTCTTCTAGTACGTGGAAAACGATGTCATTAATAAGTTGAATGACATAACTCAAGCACGGGCAGCGGGGGATGTAGTCCACCAGCATAGAGTAAGGCTAGGGATTAGCCATCGACGCATCGTCGATAATATCATCATCAACCGTTGATGATGCCGTCGATTTGCTATGTTGTGACATCGACATCGACATGATGACAAGAGTGCCAATATCAATGCCATCAATTATCAAAAAATCTAGAAGATATCAATCATCAATTATCAAAGCCCGATGTGTTGACATTCCGTCCAAAATATCGATGCATCGGCGATATCATCGGCTTGATGTGCCATCGATGTTAACATCCCAAAATATCAACACTATCAACATCGTAAATCCGAGATATCAATGCCATCAACATCGACATTTCAAAGTATCTTTACCATCAACATTGACAAACCTCACTTGATCCCTAGCCTTAGCATGGAGCCCGTCTAGCGCTCTCTCGACATTGGAGGATTCGAAGCCATTCTTGCTGAGCCGAAACCGCGGTATAATCTATGCGTCTCATTGCATCGAGGGCACTTTCGGGCATGAAATGCAGACTTCGGAGGAAGCCCCAACACAAGATGTGCATCCGTCATATAGCAATTTGACGGAACCCGGAAACTATAATCAAGCGTGGCGAGAAAGCGCCAAAGTCCCCCGACCATTAACTGAAATAATGCGCATATATTGCGGCGAGGAAGGGCCGCAAGACGCCAAGAGTCAAGGGAGGCACATATGAGCTCAAATAGTGTGCGAAGTACCCCGTTGAACGATGTTCTCGTTGTTGTTATTCTTCCTTCATGCTAGGTCGTGATTTCAAGTTTCCACTATCGCTGATTTTCCCGCATGAACTTGCACTCTTGATTGTTGCCTTTCTATAGCTTTACGTCCGATGTTTAGTGAAATAAGTTAATAATTTAATTCAAGGCAGGCAGCGGTAGCCATAAACCGAGAAAAGGATATTCTGATCGAGAAATCCGTTATTGTTTACAATGTTCAAGATTGTGTTGATACGGATGCGTTTGCTTTCTTATCCGCGCAGACCTAGACGGAATAGCTTGGGAATTAGAATCAACGCCAAACACAAACGAATATTTAGGATTTATTTCTCCGGCGGACTCGGACCTCATGTACCAAGAACTTGGTGATTAGCTCGGCCATTCTTCCACGATGGAGCGGACAAAACCACTGAGGCGGTGACCTTCGACGCAGAAAAAGTAGTTTTGTTGCGCTTGACAATCACTGAGGAGTCGACTCCGACGACATATTCGGCACACGATCCGCCTATTCGCACCCCGCATGTTACCTCATTGCGACCCAAAAAGCCACCGTGGCGTCCAATCTCAAGCTCAGGATTGCGCGAATGCTTGGAATTTATAGTGCACGCAAACGACGCCGCGCCGACTCTCGCCGCCGCCCGTGTCGGGAAGTCCGTTGACCGATATCGTGTCGCAAACACGGCAGAGGACCCACCAACACTGACGTGCACAACCGTGGATACCACGCAAGTCCGTTAATCTTCGTTCGCTCAAAAATCCCTTCGCTACCACTCCGCGTTTCTTTGACCGCATGTAGTGCGCTATGGTGTAATGGCCAAGACACTTTGAAGCCCCCGACGGTTCCAATCTGTCAAGTTTGGACCTCCAAAACTACATTTTTGGCAATTATGTATGCCGACGAGGCTGACTCGCCCAACGTACCCAACGACGACAAGGACTAGAAGCGACGCATGGCGGTAAGTGCACATCCAATGAAGCCCGAACTGTGCTCTCCGCCCTCGGCTAAACCCTCTTCTGCGCGTAACAAGCCCGCCATTGTTGTTTCAACTAGTTAGGAAGGCTTCTCCCTGCGTGTACATCCAACCGGGAGAAACCTAGGGCTACATTAATCTATGAGCGAATAGCATCGCAGCGGAGTACTGCGTGAAGTTCGGCATGACTTGTGTTGGATTGCATATGTACGCCATGCCACAACCACTGTGGGCATCCCAATGTCGACGACAGTGCATGCCGTTGAACTACTATTTCTTCAACTGCCAAGAACAATGGGAAGTCATCACTATATAACAAATTTGCGGATGTCGTGAGACCGGAGCAACACGTGACTATCCCCTTCGTCAATGGAAATTTGGACCCTAATCTAAAGCCGCATAGCGGAATGACATGGAATGATGCGGTAGCCGAAGCAAAGCAATAGTATTCGGACGCGTATAGCAAAGACAAAAAGAGGATAGAGAGCAAGGTTATGCGTGAGGGATGGGTTGAGTTTAAGTGGGAGGCCTTTAAACTCCAAACGACACACCCAATAAACTCCGGAGTAAGTGCGTTCGACGCACATTGAAAAGGCACGTCCAACGGTACACGTTTAAATTTTTTTTGACCTTATTTGAGTAAGCTATGATCGTTTCAACATTGTGACCGAAAGGAGCTTGCCCTTGGTTGGGTTGTGCGCATATCGGCGGTAACTCTACATACGCGATTTCGTGCGTTTCCCCCGGAGCGGCCTCCCCAACACCTCCTCCCTCCGTCGCCTATGTAGTAAATTTGCGCGACCGTCGAATAAGCCTTCATATTGTGGCGATGTGCGCCCGCCCGTTACTCTTTTCGTCTAAACGGCACGGCGATTGTTTGAAAGAGCGTGCCGCACGGGTGCGGGCGCGGTAACCCCATGTACACAAGCCCGGTAGTGCTCGAATTGGCCTCGTGTGGGGCTAGCGCAGTACGGTACGGTTCTCGTGCAATTGTACGTAATGCACTCACACGAGCGTCGCCTACCCGGGAGCATGATCGATGATGAGTTTGAGGTTTGTTTCGAACTTCTGCTCTTAGTCATGCTTGGAAAACGCCGCATGTAGAGGGTGCCGGTGCGGGTTACCTGCCAGTCCCATATCTTGAGGGAGCAAAAAAAAAATGCTCGAATTCGACCCCCGTATTTGTCGGCGCATTCATCCATTTTGAGCGCCAAACCATTGCCAAGGGTTTCAGGAGATTATTTGTCAATATAATCGACGCATTGTTACATTTCTTACTTAGTAGGAAGGTGCGAAGTCTTGTCAAAACTTTTTGTGGAGGGGTGTATAATGAGATACACTTCCCATCATACATTTCATTACTACATGCTGTCCTTCCCTTCCAGTCATTTTGTAAGCAACCATCCCATCCGTCCCAACATCTCATATCTCTCCGTTACCCTCGCGCGCGCGCCTTGCTGTCGACAGTGCACTGGACATCCGCGAGGTTCCACTGATGAACCTCACAGCGCAACGGTAGACTATAACCTACTATTTGCAACCAAACTCGCGTCAAAGAAAATTTTGAGCCCCACCCTGAAACCCTTGCTGACAGGACTGTGTCAGTGTCAGTGCTGAAAGGTTGGTCGGCTGGTGATTCGGAATTGTAAGTGAATCCGTCTTTGCAGTGTAAAAACTCATCCCGGAAACTGCACTCGTCAACCGTGGCCGCCGAACTCCTGCAAGCGGAGTTCACCTCCATTCCGACCAGCCCCCGTGTCATGCGGTGGCGTGTAACATTGCACAATTAAGAGCCAGACGCGCACTACCGGCAGCGGGCAGCGGGCCCGGAGCAGCAAAGGGGCTGCTTCGGTACCCGGGTACAGGAGCGCGCGACCACAGGTACACCACCCCTTACGCCTCCCCTACCCTGACCCCCACTGCCTTCTCACCGTCACTCACCCCTTCACAGGTACCTCCAAACCCCTCCTTCCCCTTTCCTAAGCTACCAGTGGCAGCACTTGCCGTCCTTAGACACACAACACCCTCCTCGCGCCTCAACTCTCTCTCACCTCCTCACTTTCGTTTGCTCCTCCCTTCCCCACCTCAGCCCACAGGCACGTTCCAATACAGCACCGCCAAGATGCTCATCTTTGTGATAGTGGGCCACGATGACCACCCCCTCTACGATGCGGACTTTAGCGTTACCCCTACGGTGCTCACCCACCTCCCAACGAACTTGTCATCACCCTCTTTCATGCGACAAATCCGAAGGAAAGGTGAAAGGGAGGTAGTGCATGCAGGCGTGCGGTGCATCTCAGCAGCCTCGAACTGAACTTATCGTGGTGTGCTGGCCCTGCTCTGCTCAGGTGGCCGCGAATAAGCAGTACCTATACCAGTTTGTCCTGCATGCCTCACTGGATGCCGTCGATGACATTGTGTGGACCACCAACTCGATGTACCTAAAGGTGTGGCACCATCATCATCAACAGTGGAAGCGAGTGGGTGGGTGGGTCGCCAGATAGGATGTGAAAGGGCTGTGAAGGCTAAGTGGATGTGCTGCTGCCCTTGGTGGGGCAGGTGGTGGATCGCTTCAATGAGTACTTTGTCAGCGCATACACCACCGCAACGCAAGCGCGCTTCCTGCTCCTGCATGACAGCAGAAACGAGGATGGCATCCGCAGCTTTTTCCAGGAGGTCCACGAGCTTTACATCAAGGTCTGCGCCTGCCTGTCAAATTCTTACTGATATGAATCAGAAGAGAGCTGTTTATTTTGCCAGGTACTCAAACGCACGTGAGAGCTGCGAGAGTTGTCTCGTGAGATGGGATGGGGGTAGCACTCCGATGGCTAGTATGCACAGCGGTGTTGAGCATGTGGGTGTGTGCATTGGTATGGCTGCAGGTAATGCTGAACCCCTTCCACACCTCGACCACGAAGATCACTAACCCCACCTTCAACCACCGGGTCCGGGCTTTAGCGAAGAAGTACCTGGGTTAGGGGCGCCTCAACTCGCACGGGGACACACCAGCGATGTGTGTGTGTGTGTGTGTGTGTGGCGAGAGAGAGGGGGGGATTGTGCCGTTGGCAGCTGCAGGGTGAGTGAGACGTATCTCGATTGCCTTTACAAGTAGAAAGTGGGTGATGGTACATAGCCGTCCTGCTTCTGTGTCCCTTTCGGCACGTAGTGGGGGCGAATGCGGTGTGCCTCTCGCCCAAAATCTGTAATTCCGTTAGGAAATATATATGTGGGATTGGCCTGGACGGAGGTGCACGAGAAAGGTCCGCCCCAAGGATGCATGTCCTCTCTTCCCCTGTTCCCTGCCCTTCCTTTGTCCTCATTTCCAAGTATGGAGAGAAAGGGTATCCACGTCTTCCCCATCCCCCATGGTTGGCTGCGACCAATGAAGGGTGCTGTTGTGAAATGAGAGTGTGCATGTATTAGTTGGGGGTGTGAGAGAGGCGATCAAGCTGCCTTGGCGGCCTTTTTCAACTTGGCCTGCTCCCGCTGCACTGCACTCTTGAGGTTCACCATGGGCGAGAGCAGCAGCAGCGCGAGGCCGCAGGCCGCGAGCAGGGTGGTGAAGTAAGCGCTCCAGCCGTAGTTTTTCACGATGATGGAGAGAGGGATGCCTGCGTTGGCGGCGCCCAGGTAGGCGATCCAGCCCAGGAAGCCCTCCGAGGCGCCCACGCTTTTGGGCCCCACCAGTTCAGCGCCACAGAGGCCAATCAGCATCTGCGGGCCGTACAGGAAGAAGCCGATGAAAAACACCACCAGCCACTGCAGCCCGCCCATGGCAGCAGGCACCGCGGAGAAGGCGAGCAGCGACAGCGCGATGCCCACCGTGTACGCCATCACCACCTGCACCCGCTTCCCCACGTGCCCCGAGTTGCCTGCCCGCGCAATCATGGCGTCACTCAATCGGCCGGCCAACAGGCTGCCAAACAGGCCACCAAGCTCCAGACCACTGACCGTCAGCGCGGCCGTGCCCGCGTCAGCGACGCCCTTGGCCTTCATCAGGTAAAAGACACTCCAGGAGGTGACACCCTACATGCATCAACACCTCGCATCAAATATGACACCCTCTCCTATGTACCTGAAACGTTGTGCTTGTGCGGATCAAGCTAACAGAGGGGCGGCATTTAGAGGGGGTGGGGTTGGCTTTACCTGGCGGACAACATAAATAAAAAAATATGTGATGGCCATGCCCCAAATGTAAGGGTTGGAAAGGACGTTTCTGTACAGGTTTTGCAGCAGGCTGAGCTCAGGCTCTTCCTTGGTATCGCCCTTGACCTCCTCCTTCCCAGGCGCGGGCTCTTGCTTCTCCTTTGGCGTCGCCTTCTTGGGGTCTTCGACGGGGGGGAAGCCGAGGGACTCGGGGGAGTCGCGCACGGCGAAGAGGATGAGGACGCCCATGACGAGGCCCACAATGCCGGGCGCCCACATCCCCCACTGCCATCCGTACATGCGCGCAGCTGTGCCCGCCAGAATGGGGGCCGCAAAGCCTCCCAAATTATGTGCAATATTCCACATGCCCCAATAGGTGCCGCGCTCCTGCACGATACGCCCAACAAATGCAGCTGAACGAGTGAATGTGCTGTGTGTGTGTGTGTGTGTGTGTGTGTGTGTGTGTGTGTGTGTGTGTGTGTGTGCATATTTGAATAAAATGGGTGGGGGAGATCTGAGAGGGCGACCTCACCTTGGTGGCAAACCACGAAGTTAGAATGCGTGCGCAGCATGGACCTCCCAGCCCCTACAAATCAAGACACGTCGGCTTTCAGGTCCATACTGGGAGGGACGCATGAAAATTGTTTCGCGCAGCAAGCCCGTCGCGCAGATGCCACCCCCACACCACGTCCTGTTCCGTATACTAACACAAATAAGTAAACATTTACATACATACACATTTACTCTCTCTCTCTCTCTCTCTGACACCCACATCCGCAGGTGCAGGCCAATGGACAAGCTGCTGCACAGAGGCAGCCTGTTGAGAAGCGGAAGTGATGAAATGCTTCAAGTTACAGGGATATAGGGTGCACGGATCGCCGTTTACTCGCAAACAAGCCCAGGCAGGTATGGTAAGCGGTCGGTAGTTGGCAGCCAACCAACCTGCAGCACGCCATTCATGGCCCAAAAGAAGCAGAACCACGTGAGGGAGGCGCCAAAGCCAAAGGCGACGTTGATAACCGCAGTCGCTATGAGGCCGCAGGCAAGCAGTTTGGCAGGGCTGATCTTCGCTCCCAGCACGCCGCTGACAAACTTGCTCATCCCGTATGCAATCGGAAATATGGAAGTCATGGCTCCGACCTTCAAGCATGCAGACACACACGCACAAGATTGAGCCCTCCAATCTGACAGCGCGTCTTTTACCAGCAGAACGAAGAGTTTCAGACAGTGGAACTTACCATGGTGATGTCCATGTTGAGGAGCGGGTCTGCAACCATTACCGGTGCGGTGTACGTGAGGCTGTTTCGCGTGAGGTAGTAGCAGGCATAGCCGAGCACAATACCCACAAAAGTGATCCACCGTCTGACGAGGAAAGCCCGGCTGTACTGCGCGCTGGTGATCTCCTCCGCAGAAGCCGGCTGCTGACAGAGCACAGGACCTGAGTGATATCTATCAAACAGTAAACGTGTCTAGATCAACATGACTATTACTCGGGGGCTGCCTCTCACCTTGGGAACATCCTCCCCTTCAGACTCGGCAACGCTTTTCTCTGCTGCGTTCAGGGGTGGGACAGGGGGGCGCCTCGTTCGCTGCCTATTCATACACACACACACACACACACCACACACACGCTTTATTCTTCCTAAATCAGACGACAGTGGACGTCAGCGTTCCACGCCACACAGCACGGGCAGGTCACCAAGCATCAGTCATTGTGTGTGTATGTCTTTATGTGGGGGTGAATCGTTATCTCAAGTGCACTGTGTTGCTCCTGGGTGCTGCTCCCACCATATTGATGAGGCGTAACGAGACACGAAGGGCGGAGGCACGCAGCTCTGCTGTGTGGATACCCTGGCCGGCAGCACTCGCAGTGAAGGCACCCGTTGAGACGGCAGCCTGAGTCCTGCTGCCCTCATCCTTGGCATGGACTGCCCCTGCATGCAGCCCCCTGGCGTCCGCGCCATCTGAAATACCATAGCACCAAATCGCACAAAAGGCGCCTCAGAATGAACTGCGCAGGCAAAACATGGATGATAACACATATTCCGTAGTTGCTCTCCTCTCTCACGAACCAGCACCGTGCTTTCTCAAATACCATGCTGGCCTTCAAGACATATGTCCAGTTGTCCAGTCCTTTGTATATCCACATATCCGTCTGAGTTTCTGACTCCCTTAGGTGCTACAAAGAAAGGTTTTGGCGCCAAAAAGACGAACGGCAGCAAAGACATACTTCCACGCAGCACAGGCGCGACGGTAAACAGCACTGAAAAAATGACCGGGCATCCTATCGAGTGGTCGATGTAGGAAAACCAGAGAGAAAGCGCGAACGGGTCGTACAAAATTACTTCTCTGAGTCCCAATCACGTCGTCGCGACGGAGCGGTGGCCGAAGGTTCCGCGGCACTGGACCGAAAAGTTCATCCCACATGGCCAGTATGTAGGGGCACGGAGCACGCAACACAGCAAAGACCCTGGCCCATCGGCGCCTTGACGGGGCCGATTATGCGCGGTGATATCTATCTCGCGTTGTGAGAATCGCGATCACCCTAAAAACGACGTTCCGCTCATTCTAGGGCACATCGTCTTTATAGGTGGACCAACGAGAGAGTTCCGGTTTATATTCGTCAACCCACGCCGGAACCTTCGGACCTTCCCGACACAACCCCACACCAATGCTGGCATCACCTTTACAACCATCTTCAAATGATCGCCTCCAACTTCAATCACGATGATTAATACAGGACAGTAAGTATGCCCCCGCCGAACCAACTTGACGTGCTGCTTCGCGGACTTGATGGGTATGCGACGTCAATCGTGATCCATGACGGGCAGCGACTCAGACGAGTCGCCCGTGATTCTGACTGGGTCAAGCCAGCTAGGCAGCAGAAGGGACAGGCAAGCATCCAGAAATTGGAATAGGCGGGAGTACTACCAAGTCCGTATGTTAGCACAGTATTG
Source organism: Tetraselmis chui (assembly GCA_026401115.1). Taxonomy (NCBI): domain Eukaryota; kingdom Viridiplantae; phylum Chlorophyta; class Chlorodendrophyceae; order Chlorodendrales; family Chlorodendraceae; genus Tetraselmis; species Tetraselmis chui. Next base: position 151,166 of record JAPMLY010000065.1, read on the forward strand.
AATTTCGGTACTTAACATATTATCCACTGTCGCCACTACTTACTATTATTATGTGATTACAAAGGTGTAAGCAGGGGAATCCACCAGCTAAGAAGCGAAAAGAGAAGGAGAGAGGCACAGAAGCATAAGCCCTCGGAGCAGGGAGGCAGGCAACAGATGAATACCAACGTACAAACTGCTTCATGCGGACATAACTCTTAGGCCCCAAAGAGCGAGAGTCCACCACATCCAAGCTTAGGAAACGTCGAACGGCCACCAAAATGGCCAAGCGGTCAACTCATCAACAAGCTCCACCGCTATTATTGGAGCTTGATCAACAAGCTCAACCGACCCCCGTCCTCGAGAGTAAAGGGATGACTGTCATGAACATACTGAATGGAAGGCGTGGCAAAGAAGGAAGAAGTGCGAAGGTCAACATCAAGCTTAGCTTGTTGAGCAGCCATCGCAAGTCTGCGACGGAGCGGAAGCGGAGACCATCACAACCGGAACAATGGAATTTGTGCGTGCACTAGCTAGTGACCGTAAAATCAAAAACAAAGTGCTTATGCGGACCCACAAAATCCAGTCACACGACACCCATAATGCAATGTCGAGAGGCCCTAGCTTGGATTCGGCGAACCTCCAAACGCAAGTCCCTCCCTTTACTATCCGCCCCCGCCTTAGCCGTTCATGGCTAAGGGTATGTGCTCCTCCATAACATGAATTAAGGGTTTTGTTCATCATTCATTTACTAATTTACGAGTAGGGCACGTTTTACCAAAGAAGGCAATTTCCATAAAGATTGGCCAAAAGGTGGCATTCGGGCATGGCATGGGGTTCGAATAGAGCGATAAGGGTGGGTACGGTGGGTTTCTCGGGCCATATGGCGAGTGTAAGCCAAGAGTGTATGAGCTTTAGGTAGCACCACCTTGCGAAGACTTATCCTAGCTAGGGCTGACCGTTGGTAACTAAAGGAGGCTTCATGTAGTTGGCCGTGTCGAGCCCCAACATAAGGTAGTTGCGTTTCGGGATAGTTGTGACGCGTCGCTATGACAGTAACGGTAACCGCAACGGTAATTGTCCCATGCACATGACACTTAGGTTTGCAAACCTCTAGATGTAAAAAGTATGACCATTCACTAGTATAGGGCACGTTTAACAAGCCATGATAGATAGAGGCTTGCACAACCGGGACGGCATTGCGCGATTGGAAAGGGACTTGGGGCGGAGCGGGGAGACCGACGCAACATTTTAGTAAGTTGTTGAAAGTCTAAGAAAATTTTAGCGTGTCGTACGGGGCTTGACCGGGGTTGTGTGGGACGCAATCGCGTGATGGCACACCGGTGCGTAGTATCCGGCCGGAGACTCTCGTGCGGGAGGTGTGCGTCAAGTGTTGTCCAGCCGGTTGTGAGAAGATGCAAGAGGCTCGCCGAAGAGTGTAAACTGCCAATCGTGAAGATGGGCGATGGGGCATCTCGTACACCGGTGAGTACGGCTCACCGGTGTATAGCGAGACGCCAACGAGTCTCGTGTGGGGGATGAGCGCGCTATGAGTCGCGGTAGGTCCGGGTTCCACACATTTAGGGGTCGGCGGGTGGACTTGCGGGGAGAGTCTAGCGGAGTCTCTCGAGAGACCGAGGGTTAACGGCCGCTACCACCCACGCGGGAAATTCATTTCGCGGGTCGACCAAAGGAATTTGGTTGTGCTCAGTGAGATGAGCTGATCTAGGTTATAGTACGCAAAACATTATGCCGTGGGGGGAGGTGCAGAGGTCTTGATAAACATAGCCATCGATTAAGAGCGAAAAGTTTACCTTTTGGCATGTGCCGACAGTTGCGTCGTCGGTTTGTGTCCAGAGGCGGGACTCGTATACTTCGCGAGGGCGTTCGTGTTGCCGACGTGCTTGGTAATGCTGGAGGGTGGCGCCCGTCGGTGGGGCAAGAGCGGCGGCCCCGGCTGGGGTTGGGCTCGCAGGACCGCGGACACTCACCCCCCCTCGATGTGGTGGGCGCTCGTAGCCCTATAGTCGTGCCAAGCTTGGCACGGGTGGGGGCTAGGCGAGGTAAAAACTGGCAGTTGTGATTCGCGTAATGTACATATGTCGGGAAGCCTCGGTACGAAGGGCTTTGAAAATTATTATATGTACATCAACGTCAAGATCTCCCGCTCGGCTAGCCTGACATTTCTTTTCAAGGCTCGATACTCCTCGAATACTCTCATGTCTACGGGCGGGAATTGTATTTGAGGGGTTGTTTTGCGGCGACGAGGGTACGGACGGATGTGAGCTGGCGGCGGGAGTTAGAACTGGCGGCGAATAGATGGGGCACCAGGGGCAAGGCGCTCGCTAGCCGCCGACTAGCCCTATGGGAATCATGTTTCTCCTAGGGGCGAGACGAGATGTTACGCAGGCAAGAGGAAGGTTGCAGCCGAAGGAGCGACATGGTCGGGCGGCGGAGGTCCAAAAGATCGATCGCCACCGGAAAAACCCGGTACGGAGGGTTTTCGGCTTAAATATGTCCGCACCCGACACCTTTTGGGGAACGGCGCCTTGATCTGCGAGTGCAACCGATCCCTCCCTCAGTCGGTGCCCAGTTATAGAAAAGGGTGCCTAGGGTTATGGCATCGGCACTCCGCTTATAAAGGCGCCTCCCTGACAAAGTAGACCACCGGGGGATTTAGGTTTTTTAGCATGGATTGTTCAACATATTGGTAAATTGTGTGCATGACTACCACTTGTCGAGAACTTGCTAGCCCCACGTTAATGTGACGGGTGGTGAAACCTACAAAAATTAGAGAACATGACATACGGTGGGTATATCGTATTGTTAATTTAACGCAAAACCGGTTGCGATTACACTTTCATATGATATTTGAAGTAGAAAGGAATATTTCCTTTTCCACTTGGATGGCCTTAATCGAACACCGTACGGCAAAGTTTGGGAGGCTAAAACCTCCTAACTTATGGAATCTTTTGCTTCACTATCACCTACGTTAAGAATCTACACGGCACATACCAGCACAATCACATACTCCCGTGTTTGCATGCGCCAATTGGCGACGCAATGCACGGCAGCGGCCATGTAGTGGCCCTATAGAGGGCTCCTACACATGCCCATGAATACCACTCTCACCTTCTCGCGGTGTGAGCTTGTAGCCATGCAGCCGTATCGAGCTTCGCACGGTAGCTAGGAGGCTAGATAGGCGGGGTTGTAATCCAACAACCGCTATCACGAGGTCAATGTTATTCGAAAAAATTTGTATGAGGTCTCAACAGATAAGATACACGCCTTGAGTAGCGGCGGTAAAGCCTCCCGTTCAACCCAACCGATACTTCATTCTCGGTATGATACCCTTTGAAACTTGTCCTTTTTGGTACAGGGGCACGCACATCGCAAACGGACTCACACTAGATGCGCAGCAAAAAGTAAACACTGAGAAGGGTACGGGCATTTGGTTGCCCATTTGCTATATCCCCGGGTACCAAGCGGAGGAGACATGAGGGGCGTAATCGAAAAAACAACAATGCCCCGGAAGCATGATGAACCCTTTTCCTCTCTAGTACTGCCCCCCCCTAGATACATACATGACCATGATGCGATGGAGGTCTAGGCACGGCGGATCGCCATGACGGGTGGAGTGACACATACGTTCGATGGGGCGATTGAGACGCACGGAGGGACAACAATGGCATGTAGTTGCGAGAGAAGAACGGGCTATGGTGCGCCTATGCCAATCTGCCACAAAGATGTGGAAGGGGAAGGCATGTAGGAAATTCCTCCACAAGGCGCCCGCCGCCGGCGCAGCGGTGGTAGTCATAAAGGGGGGTGCGCTCACATGCCCGTGGGCACTCACAACCACTTCCTCGTGGTGGGCGTTGGTAACCGTATTTCCGTGCCATGCATGGCACGGTAGGGGGTTACGCGGAATGAGCCGACAGCTGCCATCCGCGCGAGCACTAGCTATCGGTAAAAGGTTTTTTGAAATAATATATGTATGCTACCGGCGTCAATATCTCATGCTCGGGCCGTTCGGTATGTTTTTTTCGTGACTAGACACTCTTACATACTGTCCTTGATGAGGAGGCGCGGGGGGGTTGGGTAGACATGAAATGTTTTTTGGGAGGAGGGTGCGGACGGATCATCGGTGGGACGCGGGCGTTGGAGCGGCGGGCAACCGAAAAGCAGCGCTAGGGAAGTGCGCTCGCTACTCGTCGACCAACTTGTTAACGTCGAGCTATTGCAAGGAGGGCAACACGATAACAACAATGAGGAGGACTGTCGTGGTGGAGGAGCAACGAGGTCTAGCGGCGGTGATCCTCATGATCACCCGCCACCGGAAAACCATGTCCAAAGGGTTTCGAATAATGCCCGTACCCCCGAGGCCTTTTGGATTCGGTAGTGGCGACCATGCCCTAATCTGCCTCTAGCTTGCTACCCACTATCGCTAGGCACACCTAATGTTAGAGTGCGAGCCCAGGGAAGCGCGGAGGCTCGCACTCGAAAAAAGGCTGCTCAACGGACGCGCGAATCGTGGACGGAGGGTATGATCGCTGGCTGGTTGCCAAAGTGGTACCCGGGTACCATTATGGTAAAAGCCAAGGAAATGGCGTGGAAAACTTCTCAGCGTGGCGGTAGGAGCGCTACTTTTTCCTATCTGGATGTCTCGGACCCTTGCATACCCTTGAGGTGACGGTGGACCTCAAAAAAAAGAAAGAGGAAAGTCGCGACGGGGGGAGCAGCAACGACCTTGGGACGCGGCTTACGGATGCGACGGCGGGATTGACAAGCACCTATGCAACGAGGGAGATTTCGCTAGCCTTTAACCTCCTATCTCCAGCAAGACCAAAGTCATACGGGAGCTAGATTAGGTTGGCCCGTCCCCCTCTCGAACACCGATCGGCCTAGGCATATCGGCACCCATGTTCGGCGGGATCGGGCCGTGCATCGTGAAGGTCGAGCAACAGTTTCATTTTGTATTTCTTGACAAGTGGATCTTTTAAGGTCTGTGTTTTTTATTACACAATACGTTATGTTGTCATCGCTTAGGCCGGGGGGCTGTGGCAATTACTTTTGTTGCTTACCGTTTTTTACTTCCAACAAACGTCGGCACATACATATACACATGGGGGATAGGTGTGTCGATTGACATACATGGTCGAAGAGTACCCGGCCCAATCGTTCTCCCAAGTGTCCTACATGGCAGACTATTTGATGGCCGTTACACAAGATCCGGTCCAGTTTGCCGATTTTGTTCTAATTCAATATCAATTTTCTCCACAATTATGGTAGCTTTGGAGGCCTCCCCCTCCGCCATTACCAAATCTCAAGATCAAGGTTGGTCCTATCGGCGATGCCTATGTGTCCCTTAGTGCAGGCATTTCTTCACCTCCGGGCCAACCCATCAGCAATTGAACGCCAATACTTTTGTCGACCATGTGCTCATTTCCCGGTTTTTTGTTTAATGTACTCATGTACATGTTTTTCCGTTCGCTCAGTTCCCGCCAACGCGCCCTATGATTTACGTTATGAAAGGGTCGCCTTTACGAGCGGCATGTTGTCGCGGTAACCCTTGATGCGCCACTTGCAGAACTTCATCAATCGATGAGGCGTAATTCCCCCATCCATTTTAATGCATGTTTGGGTAAAACCCCTCGAACACGGCTTGTATTGCGGCGGCACGTCCGTATGACCGCCGTCATTGAAATGCAATGTTCCCGACTGTCGCTCCTTACCTTTGTTCGCGGGTGACTATGCTTTTTACGTTGCCCTCCCCCCCCCCCCCCTCGGGTAAGGATAAAATGATTCGGACAAGGCAATTAACAAGCAAGAGCGTTGACTATGCTCATGCGCTACATCCAAGTTGAAATTTGACCTTCTACAACACCTTCAAACCCATCATATTATTTTATCCGCGCCCTTTCCCCATCTCGTAGTATCTGCAACGCACCCTTTCCTAGTCCGCGCGAGGCCGCGGTACCGATAAGCAGCATTGACCTTTCTTTATGTGAATGATCAATATTTGGTGAAAGACGGGAAGTGATATCGGAAGCCCCGAGCTAGCGAGGTGTCTCGGCGCTTATGGGCACAAATAACATTTTGCAAAAGACCCGTCGTACTTTGCTATCTAACGTCGCAGATATATCCCATATCATATTTGGCAGCCCACTCTGCTTATTACCCCCGCGAAACGGTTGTGTCGTGATTAGAACATAGTGGTAAGAAGCCTCTGAGAGACATCCGTTCTTTTCCGGTGCGCCGGGTAAAGCGCACGCCTAGTACGCGAAAGGTCGCGGTTTTGAAACCCGGTGTGTCCGATCTTGGTATTTAGGCGTGTGACGGCTCAAGATGAACCCCCACCGTCCACATAGGTCTCGGAGCCGGGCTTCGGTCCGGGGAGAGTCCGAGGGGGCGTGGTAATGTTGTGATTTGAACATTGTGGTAAGGAGCCACTAAGAGACATCCATTCTTTTCCGGTGCGCCGGGTAAAGCGCACGCCTAATACGCGAGAGGTCGCGGGTCCGAAGCCCGGTGAGTCCGATCTTGGTACTTAGGCGTGTGACGGCTAAAGATGAACCCCCACCTTCCACAATTGCAATAGCCGGGCATATTAGGGAGGTAGAGATGGTATCGACGGGCATGTGGGCTCTACGCCTCCGCCGGTCGCCTTTATCTCGGCACTACAATTACGGTGGGATGGCTCAATATTAGTACCACCGAAAATGTCATTCATAGTCATGGTAGAGGTGGAATTGTTGGGCATTTACATGTGTTGACTTTTATGTACAATAATCACCAAATATGCGCGGACTCTAGGAGCCGGCACGCGGGGTCCACAAGTCATCTTCGTGGAACGTCCACGCAAGCTGCCGGGTGGGAGGATGACCGACACATACACATGCACATATTGTTGTTGTTATTATAACATGGAGTTAGATTGGTTGTGCTATTGGATGGTTTATCCTCCCCTCTTCACGAGAGGGGAGGATTTGAGAGTGTTTGAGATGAGAGGCGGATTTTGATGAATGTCGATCGTATTTTTGCCATGGTGGTGTGGCATGTATGTCTGGACGGATAAGGCGATTAAGATTTTAGCGTTATTTTAGCAGGTGGCGGTCTTTCTCAAAAAGGAGCGGCGGGAGTACCTGCTTTTCAGAATATATTTCCTTTCATCGGATAAGTCGTTTATATACTGTCAATTTCCTCACAAAGGTAATTTTTTTGATTCTGGGGGGGGGCAAAAAGGGGGGACCGCCACCTCACACAATAAATACAAACTTATCCACCAAATGAGATAATGATGGCAATTATTCACAAGCATTAGTGTTTATGCCTGTGCCTGCCTGAGCTTTACATGAAGGTTCCGATGTTCGTGATGCCGGGCAAGGTGGCAGTGCGGACAATGTTGTTGCTTGCTTTCCGCCTGTTCTGCGGGGCTGCTAATTACTGCACGTTTACCTATATTTTCCTCCATTTTTGGGTGATTCTTCACCGCCTGTTTAATTTATTGTTTTTACTCTATGCTATTGCAGTACGTCGATACTCATAAGGCTCTTCATGGGTTCAGAGGTATCTAATCGCTATGCATGCAAGCATCCATAGAAAAAACAGAGAGAGAGTAACACCACAACAGGTACCTAATAATCGCCACAGGAGCCGGCGGGAGAGCTTGAAATATTTATGGAAATGAACCGACACTTTTCGAAACACACTTTGAGCAGCATATCGTCTGTCAGCACTCATCACGCTGTACTCAGCAGGTCAGCGAGGCGCAAACAGGGCATACGCACAAGTGACGCCTTGCACCACTGCCTTCCTTCGCACAGTTCCACACTATATAAGCGCCAGTTATTGGATATTCATGCTACTATACGTCTAATCGCCTACACCAGGCGGAGGCCGCGCGGTTCGCGGGTGACGTGAAACAGCGCATTGCGCGTGTTTTCTTTATTATAGCCGACCTGCTCACCTGCCCAACGCAGACTTGCCGGCAGAAAAGATGTACCCGCGATTAATTCGCGTTCTTCGCCTATGTGACTGCTGCATAGGATAACAGGTGGTAAAACTTGCACCGCTGTCCCCAAAAGCCCTTAGACTGAATATGCAGCTGTCATTCACGCCGGCCTGAACGTTGTAACGCGATGCAAGATGGTGTTGCCGAGGGTCTTTTATTGCAGTGAAACCCTAAACGTACGCAGTACGTCAAAACAAAAGGTACTAAAAAGTACTACTGACAAGCGACACTAAGGCAGCAGGAGAGTGGTATGACGACTTCAACTCAAACGCTGCAGCAGAACTGCTGCCGGATATAGAGGCACAACTAAGAGACAGGCGCCGCTCAACATTATGAAAATGCTATCGCGCTTGGTATTCAGGGTTCGACCTGGCTCATCTCGAACAGCTCGAATTCATCAACCTTGCCCGCCGTCGCTACTCCAAAGGCTTTGATATGATCGCTGTTCATGTGCTCCGTCCAAAGCTCGCGGGTGGTCCAGTTCTCGAAGAAAACGAAACGCCCGGGGACTGTATTATCCTCGTGCAGCTCATACTTGATACAGGCCTCCTCCTTCCGTGTCGCCTCCACCAGCTTCAGTAGCTCCGGACGTACTGTGTCGATGTGGGCCGGGTTAACCCGTAGCCGAGCGACGACTGTCAGCTTATCTCCCGTACTGCCCATTTAAACAACGTATTGCTTGTTGCGGAGGCGAAGGCGGACGGGGAGGTGGAGCTCTAGATAAAGGGCCTAAACGAAATGTGCGCTGCTTCGCTTCTAGACCGGCGCTGTAGAGTGTGGATATGATAAACCCCCCGCCCGCCCGGATCGTGACTTCCGCGGAAGTGCGGAACCGAGGAGCGATCGCGGCGTTTCGTCTCCGCAACAAAACAGCATCAGCAGTTGATGAGTACCTTTGTACCAGGACTGTGGTACCCGTACTATATATTATTGTCACGATATGTACAAATATCAAACTCGCAAGACATAAAATATGTTTTGATTACAAAATGATAACATGAGCACGGACAGGGAAAATGTAGGGGAAACAAAAAAGATTGTTTACAAAAATAATGACCAGATGAGCAAGGACAGGGAAAGTGGGAGGGGAAACAAGAGGGCAAGAGGAAACAAAAAACACGTTTATTATTATTGGTCATATTGATATGATAGAGATTTAAATTACACTCGGGCGAGAATAGTCGGGCGTTACCACGACGTTACAACTTCTAACCGCTAGATTACGCATGTCACAGTGGTAAAACACAAACCTGCGTTACCCCTATATGACACGCCGACACACTAAGGTCGTCCACCTTCTGCCTTTGCGCGAGCACACCTCACGCAACGGCATCTAGACTCTCGAAGTCCAGCAAGGCGCACGGCGCAACTACGATCGAAACAACTCACACTGTTAAACCGTGCACACACGATCAATAAGGAAGATATCTAACGCACACCTAGTTACAGTCACAGTCACGCAAAGGGACAGTCACAGAGACAACCAGCCCGAGGCATGGTGTCGGGACAACATAAGTGTTAGAGTTGTAGCCTAGCGACAGCTCTATACCGAATCAAACAAGTTGTCGGTATGTCCGACCTAGACATGTATTAATCATATCTAGAATAGCTTACAATAGCTATCTGCAACTAATAACAAGAAGGTATTACTTACAACACTCCCCTTGATGATGGTAGCTACGGAATGAAGCGTTGCATTGGGTCTTCATCTCAAAGGATTGAACTTCGGTGTCTTGTTAGTGCGGGTCCTGGAAGAGGCTTGGTGAACATATCGCCCACCATTTGGTTAGTGGGGAGGTACCTCAACTTGATGGTTCCCTGCTCCAAATGGTCCTTGAGGAAGTGCCACTTCAGACTGATGTGTTTGGTCTTCTCGCTGACCAAGGCATTCTGGGAGTACGCGATGGCGCTTTGATTGTCCTCCCAGATGGTGGTGGTTTCGGTGATGGGGGCGTTGGAGATCTCTCCCATAAGTTGGCGGAGGTGGAGTCCCTCCTTGGTGGCGTCGGCCGCAGAGTGGTACTCGGCTTCACAAGTGGATTGAGCCACACAAGTATGTTGTTTTGACTTGTAGCTGATGGGTCCACGTCCGAGAGTGAAAAGATGGCTAGAACGTGACTTGCGGGTGCTGCTGTCGTTTTCCCAGTCAGCGTCGGCAAAGCATGTGAGTTGGAGACTGTGGTCCGTGCCCCCCCCCAACGTCAGGCGCATGTCGATGGTGCCATGGAGGTAGCGAAGGACCTTTTTCAGAGCAGGTGTGCGTCCGTGGGGGATGCTTGGGCGGAGCCGAGGATGCTCAACACCGTGGAGACATCGGGACGCGTGCAGACGGCCGCGTACTGGAGACTACCCATGATACTAGGGTAGACGTCCTTGGCCACCCCGGTGAAAGGGGAGCGACGTCATGTGCGCGAGTCCGGCGAGGAAGCCGGGGTCCATAGGGAGGGACGAGGGCTTCGCGTCGGTCATGCCGTACTTGGCGAGGACGTCGCGCAGGTATTTGGATTGGTCCAGCGAGATGGTCTTGGCCGACCGATTGCGGGTGATGTGCATGCCGAATTGCCGGAGGAGCTGGGAGAGGTCGCCCATGTCCTTAATTTGGAACCGGGCACCAAGCTGTGCCTTGAAAGATGCAAGCCATGTGGTAGCATTGCAGGCTGCCGGAATGTCATCCACGTACAATGCGATCATGGCGAACACGTGACCGGTGCGGAAGGTGTAGATGCACGGGTCGGAGACGCATTGTTGCCACCCATTGTCGACGAGCCATGCACGGAGCAACATGTTGAACTCGCGAGGGGACTGCTTAAGGGCGTATAGGCAGCGCTTGAGACGACACACTTTGGATGTGCCATCACTGAAGCCGAGGGGCTGGCGGATATACACGTCCTCCTTAATAGGGGCGTAGAGAAACGCAATGTCGATGTCAAGTTGGCACAGCTCAAGGTCGTGGGCAGCTGCAATGGCAAGGAAGAGGCGCAGGCTGGCCATGCGGATGATAGGGGAGAACGTCTCCGTAAAGTCCACGCCAGCACGTTGGCAGCACCCTTTGACCACGAACCGTGCTTTGAAGCGGGAGACATCGCCTGCGGTGTCAGACTTGACCTTGTAGATCCACATGTTGTTAACGACCACGCGGTCGGGGGGAAGGTCGACGAGTTCCCACGTGCCGTTGTCCATGAGGCAAGAGTAATCCTGCTGCATAGCGGCTTGCCACTAGAGGGCCTGGGCGCTGTCCAACGCAGCCCGGTACGTTTTGGGTTCCACACACTCTCGGGCGGAAAGGAGAGCGACGGCGGTATGTGACGGGCCGGCAGGGGTGTGGGGGGGACCAGTGATGAGGTCGGGGACGTGAGGTTGCTCGAAAATGTCCTCCTTGGACTTGCCCTGTTCCGGGTCATAACACGCCGTGACAAGTGTTGGCGGGTAGTCGGACATGTGGGCAACAAGTTCGCCGTAGCGAAGGGGATGAGACCGGAGTCGAGCATGGCGAGGGGCCGGAGGAGGGCCGGGTAGGGTGGTTTCGATAGGGTGGGAGAGGGGTGAGATGTCCTGCGGATGATCGTCATTTGAACGGTCGGTGATGACCGAGTCGACGGGGAGTCGTGCGCCGAAGCCCGGAGTGGATTCTTGAAAGACAACATGGACTGAAGTGGTAATGCGGCGAGTCTCGGGGTCGTACACGCGGTACCCGGGTGCGTCAGGGGGATAGCTCACCATGACGCCACGAAACGCTTTCTCACCGAGTTTCCGACGCAACTTGTCTGGCACTTTGGCGAAGACATTGCACCCGGAGACGCGGAACTTTGAGGCGTCAGGTACCAATGACGTGAGGAGGGTGAGGGGAACGCCACCAGTGAGGCCGACCGAGCGGTAAAGCGGTTGTACGTGAGGATGCGGAGGAAAACAAATGTGTTGACAACGCACGACCACATGGAGTTGGGGACGGCCATGATGTGAAGCATCGCATAAGCATTGTCCCGGATAGTGCGCCATGGGTATTCGGCCTTGCCGAGCATGTGATGGGCATATGGGGCAGGGAACTGCACTCCGACGCCGAGGCGGGCGCACATATGGCGGGTGACAATAGCTTCAAACACAGAGTCCGAGTCGAACTTAATGACCGGGACAAACGCGCCGGATTGGGAGTGATGGCATGCATGCAAGTGCTTTATGTCTAGCAAGATGGTTATGAGCTCAGTGCATGCGTCGTCTTTGGACTTGAGGAACCGCACCCACATGTAATGGGTATGGTGGACGATGACGAGCAGTCAATAGCGGAGTCCATGTGGGGAGGGGACACTAACATGACCCCAAAGGTCATAGAACATGTTGAAAAGGGACGATAAGGTTCCGCGCAAGCACTAGTGTTGCGTGGTGCAGTAGTGGCCTTGTGGAGCAAGCATGAATTGCAAGAAACATTTTTTACATAGTTGGCTAATGCTTGGCTAGTTTGGACACCGTGGATATGCTTGACTTGCGGGCTTTGCATGTTAAGGTGTCCAAACCTGCGGTGCCATAGTACGGGGTCAAACTCGGCAGTAAGGGCAACACGAGATATATATATTAAGCTAGGGTTGTCGTGCACCCTGTGTATGCGTATTCACCCGATAGTGCGCCCCCCCCCCGGTCTCAAGCTTGGACATGTGTGCACCATGTCCACACACAACGAGTGCGTCGGTGTGGGTGGCTGTCTGGCGTCCTCGAGCTCTTGACTTAGGTGGGGTGGAGGGTGGATTTTAAAGCGCAGTTTATGCTGGCGATACCGCCGACTACAAGGTGAAAGTACTAAGTGTCTATATGAACTTGCCTTCCGCGGGAGAGGTGGCGATCGCAGCTCGCCGAACCAAGTTGTCGAGCGTGAGTGACGTGAGGCGGGGGCCCATAACATGTTAAACCGTGCACACACGATCAGTAAGGAAGATAACTAACGCACACGTAGTTACAGTCACGCAAAGGGACAGTGTGACGAGTACAGTCATGCAAGAGTACATTGCAGGACATTGTACAGGTACTCGTTACGGAATCCAATTCGTGCTTTTCCACAGGACGGACGTATACTCGTGGGTACGTCGCTACTGCAATATTGTAATGGTGCTAATGCTACAGTACGACAAGTACCTCCCGGTACGTACAGATATGCATAATTAATCTAACCAGCCAGATGACGCGCCAGAACGAGCTCTTCGATGCAGAAGGAGCCGCGTCGTGAAACCCAATGCTAGGCAGGTCGCGTCTCGAGGCAGATGACGACGGTTAGACAGCCCTAACGCCTGACACGTAAGCGTAGCTTGCAGGCGTAATTAGTCTGGTCTGAAACCTATTTAAACCCAGTGCAGTAGAGGGAGGTGACAGAACCTTTTAACAATTCCTTTGTTCACTTACAACATATACTGCCTAAGTACAGAAGTGAAACATCTTTCACCATTGCCTCTCGACAACATCATTTTGCCATCTTGCAACAACAGAACTAGACAAACTAGAACAGATTTGTGCTAGCGTTTAGCTTTCATAGGCTAACCGCCACACTGGTTTCGGAGCTCTTGGTCGACGCACGCTTTCGTTTCTGGTTGATTCGCTCGACGTTGCTTGACTGAGTTGAGATGGCTTCTCTAGGACCCGGACATTACGTGGTGTTAGTAATTCACGTTGGAGGAACTAAACCGTCGGACTTGAAGTTGGTGTTTCAGCGTGAGCCTCGTTCTGGTAAAACTTGGTTCCCAGCTGGCTCTGTCTTACCTAACGAAGAGCATGTCGACGCTGCTATTCGCGAGTTACACGAGGAGACCGGTCTTGTTTTGACACCGGATGATTTGACGCTGTTGAGTGGTGAACCTGTTGTTGTTACGCTACCTCAAGGACGACAGCTTGTCTACGTGTACTCTGCTTCTATTCCTGTCCTGTTTGCTACGAACAACTTACGCACACCTGCTCAGGTTGAGCAGGCTGTTTAGCACAGTCGACAGTTAATCCGGATGGCACTTACGTCGTCCCGGAAACCATCAACATCGACGGTCTGACACTTACGCCCAAATGAAGGGATTACTTCGTGCTGAGAAGCACAAGAGTGAGTTACTTCACTTTGGCTACGTGACTCAATGGGAACTCTTTTTCAGAGCGATCCGTCAACACGTTCCAGTCCTGTTTGATGACGCGTCTATCCCGAGACAGTTCCACATGTACTCCCGGTTTACAACGGTCGACTCTGGTTCCGTCTGGCTGCTGATTCGTGGATACATCAATCGACTGACTGGTGAAGGACCTACGGATTTACGAGTGGGAATGCCGATGCCTACCCACAACTTGGCTGGACTACCTGTGACCCTCACGGAGACTCAGCGTAAGGCTGCAATTAATTCACCGTATCAGACTGGTCAAGTACCTCATGTACTAGAGGATTGGCTCGAAGCACAGCCTCAGCGTTTTGTTATGCGTGGGATTACGGCTGACTCGTACGACGCAGTTATCTGGGTTACTTCACAGTTTGCTGGACATCTGAATGGGTGGTGGTTGAACCGGAAAACTCAGCCTCCAATTCCAGCTACGTACGACGAGCTTGTTACGGAGTTACGCAAGTCAATGTTTCTTCCGAACATCAAGGACGACGCAATTAACGCTTTGCTAAGCTTTACGCAGAGCAGCACGATGAGTTACGCGGTCTACACTAAGCAGTACAACGACTACTTACGTCGGTCTCGTGAACACCTGACAATTGATGTACAGTGTGTACGCTTCATTAATGGCCTAGCGAACACTTCGCTCAAGAATCAGGCTAAATCACACCGAGCTCAGAAGGGATACCAGTTTACGCTGGTGGAGCTGCAATTTTTTTGAATGACGTCGTGACAGACTCGCCGGAACTCAGCAATGCGAGGTCTATTGCTGGTCCATCTGCCCAACCTTCACGCAAGCGCAACTTTGATGACCCTCTCGAGGAAGCCTCTAACGTCTGGAAACGTAATAGAGGTGGCCGTGGTCGTGGCCGCGGACGTGGACGTGGTGGTGGCAACAATGGTGGTCGTGGTGGCAACAATGGCGGACGTGGTCAGACATCTGGCCGCGAAGATTTTAACACACTCGCAAATGCGATGACAGCTGAGGAGCGTAAGCGACACATGGACGAGGGACTCTGCTTCAAGTGCCACAAGAAGGGACACCGACTGTTCCAATGCCCGGAGTTCAAGGGCAAGGCACCAATGGAACCTAAGAAGCAATGATGGTGGCAAGGTTGTTCTACAAATGAACTGGAGCAGCCGGCTACATCTATTGTTCATTCTGAGACACTGTTAGCGACAGAGGTCGTCGAAACACCTTCGGCATCTCCATCGACAACAGTCGCGACACATGTAACGCTAGTAGCAGGTCGTCGACGTCAGACTAAGCAGAGACAGAGTCGTAAAACTGTAACCAGACGTTCAGTTGATTGGAAACTGGTTTACTCAGTCTTTGACCCTCTGCATGCACAATTCAACTTCACATTGGAGGGATGTGCTGATGATGAAGGTCTTAACTCGCACGGTGACCTACCTCACTGTTCGCCGAGTGACTCGATTCTAGACAGAGATTTGTCAGGAGAACGGGTGTTCATCAACCCACCCTGGGAGTTAGCTGAGCAGATTGCGCGGCATTTTGAGGATTGTCGTCGAACATCTCCGACATATACGATGGCTGTATTTGTACTACCGAAGTGGGCGAAATTTACTCAAGTGACTAAGCACTGGAAACTCTACCAAGAATTCCCAGCGAGAACACAGCTTTTTACTCGTCAGTCACTGGAGAACCTAGCGCAACAGGAGGTGGTTGCTCGAGCTCCCTGGCCTGTACAGCTGTGGTTAGTCGACGCAGATTGTGCGTTTAACGACTCACCAGAACCTACAGCACCTGATCAACCCTACTCGGTACCTGTACCTACAGACAACGCGGAACCTTCCATCGCTACGCTGCAACAATTTTCTTCGCCAACTACAACTCTACTGACTGACCTCACGGAAGCTCGCCCGTTAATTCGAACTGAGCTGACTGTGAAAACTCATGATGGCGGACACCAAATTTCTGGATTAGTGGACTGCGCTGCGACGCTTGATTTTGTGTCAGAGGACTTTGTACGACGCTTTGCTTTACAGACTCGGAAGTCTGCAAATAAGACTCCAGTTCGACTCGCTAACGGACAACGAGTGACTTCTACGACAGTCTGCGATGTCACTTTTGAGCTGGCTCGCCACGAATTTCACCGGACTTTCTACGTCTTACGTGATTTACGCACAACTGATTTAATCTTGGGTTTACCATGGCTTGATGACGAACATGCCTCTTTACAATTTGGTACAACCAGAATTTTTACACTAATGGACGGCACAGCTGTGGAGACTACCCTCGAGGAACGACGCCCTGAGTGTCTACTCCTGTCGTCTACGAAAGTTCAGAAGCTCATGCGCAAGACGCGCCGCAGCAGGGGACGTCATGCTGATTTTTACGTCATTGAACTCACGTCAGCCGCTAAACAACCGATAGACTTTCACACTGGAGAGGAGCTAACTGCAGAACAACGTGACAACTTCCGGTCGTTACTCTTCGATGACTTCCCGGAGTTACTGCAACCAGTCGACTCTCCACATGTAAGCCGACAGTGGGATCATCCCATTGAAACAATTGGCCCAATGCGACGTCAACGTCTGAACAGATTGTCACCCGCAGAGCGCGATGAGCTTAATCGACAGCTCAAAGACGCAGTGGAGGCTCGTTTAGTACGTCCCAGCTACAGTGAGTTCGGCTCGCCAATTCTTTTTGTGCTGAAAGCTGATGGCTCGCTACGTCTGTGCATTGACTACCGTGGCCTTAACGAGGTTACGCGTAAAGATGCTTACCCACTACCGCGTGTGGATGATACTCTGGACGAACTTAAGGACGCGAATTTTTACACACACCTCGACCTCGCTTCGGGATTCTGGCAAGTTCGAGTGCGCGACCAGGACGTTCACAAGACGGCTTTTCAGACCCCTGATGGTTTAATGGAATGGGTCGCCATGCCGTTTGGACTGTGCAACGCACCAGCTACATTTCAGAGGATGATGAACGACATTCTTCGCGACTTTTTACATAAGTTCGTGACAGTCTACCTGGATGATGTCTGCATTTTCAGTCGAACATTGGAGGAGCACCTGGAGCACCTACGTCTAGTGCTGCAACGATTCAAGGAGGAAGGGCTAAAATTACGCCTTAAGAAATGCTTCTTCGGATTACAACAGATGGACTACCTTGGCTATACTGTGTCAGCCGGTAAAATATCGGTTTCTACAAAGAAAGTCGAGGCCGTTGCAGACTGGCATGTGCCCAAGACGCAGAAGGAGGTTCGCAGTTTCGTACAGTTCTGCAACTTCTATGCCAGATTTATACACCATTTTAGCGACCTTACGGCTCCATTGACGGACTTACTGCGGAAGTCCCAGCCACAGAAGGTTACGCTGACGCCTACCTGTTTGGAAGCCTTCGAGACTCTCAAGTTACGGCTCATTTCCGCGCCATGCCTGATCCTTCCGGAGGTCGGCTCGGACGCGACGTTCACCGTGGCTACAAATGCTTCAACAGTGGGGATTGCAGCAGTCATGTTGCAAGACCAAGGAGGAGGTCTTCAACCAGTCTCTTACTAGGCGCGCAAGCTGAATCCAGCTGAGCGTGGTAACACTTACTCTGCGTACGACTTAGAAGCTTTGGCCGTATGCGAAGCTGTCAAGCATTGGAGGTGTTATCTTGAAGGCTGTTCTAAGTTCCTTGTCGTAACAGACCACGACACACTGCGACATCTGCTCAGGCAACCGAACAACAGGCTGAACAAGCGGCAAGCAAGATACCTGCGGGATTTGCAACCGTTTGTGGGCTCGATGACACTTGCATATCGCAAGGGAGCTCTGAACGAAGCTGACCCGTTAAGCCGACGTCAAGACTTCGTACCTCAGGCCACAGTAC
The DNA here is from genome assembly GCA_026401115.1 of Tetraselmis chui. Taxonomy (NCBI): domain Eukaryota; kingdom Viridiplantae; phylum Chlorophyta; class Chlorodendrophyceae; order Chlorodendrales; family Chlorodendraceae; genus Tetraselmis; species Tetraselmis chui. The sequence goes on from JAPMLY010000065.1 coordinate 169,119, forward strand.
CCTTATTTTGGGATGGCGAGGTTCCGTCATATCGAGAATCACGACGGAAGTCCCAGCTGCTGTTTGAAGACGCACAGTTAAATTCACTTACTGTTGACGCGCTGCAGCTGAGCCCTGAGTTCGCTGATCTCATTCGCGAGGGGTTCTTACAAGATTCGTTTTATGGGGACGATGGTGAGTGGACAAGAGACAGCCGGATAGAAGCCAGAGACGGATACTTTTGGCGCCTCAATTGCCTCTGTATACCACAGAACTCTGAGCTCCGACTGAGATTGATCACACAGCTGCACGAAAGTTCGTCAGATGGTCACAGAGGAGTTGCTAGCACTCTTGCTAAAGCACTCGACAGATTCTGGTGGAAACGAATCCGCCAAGATGTGAAAGATTTTTGTGAACGCGACGTCGTGTGTCGACGAGCGAAGATTCGACCGCAGATGGCTGCGACTCTTTACCCATTACCTGTTCCACCCAGACCGTGGCACACAGTTGGTCTTGACTACCTGACACACTTGCCTGAAAGCAACGGCTTTAACAGTGTGCTGATTGTAGTGGACCATCTAACTCGAATGGCCCATTTTCTGCCATGTACAGAGTCGATTACTGCCGAAGAAACTGCCACTTTGTTTTTACAGGGAGTCTACCGCTTACATGGACTTCCCCGTGTGCTGATCAGCGACCGCGACCCGAAATTTGTCAGCGCTTTCTGGCAGACACTCTGGAGACGTCTTGGAACGCGTCTGAACATGTCTTCCAGCCGACACCCAGAAACGGACGGGTTGACAGAGCGAGTGAACAGCACGTTTCAGTAGCTTCTTCGTTGCTTATGTTGCTATGATGGCTCTGATTGGTCGACACTTCTACCGCAAGTGGAGTTTGCGTACAACGCTTCGCGTGCACTCGGAATTGAGCACACACCGTTCGAGGCTAACTTTGGTTTTTCTCCTGAGGAGCCTCCTGACCTGCTCTTCAGCATGCGACCGTCGATTCCAATTTCGCAAGACGCAACAGAACGATTGAGATTGTTACAGGAAGTACACACCCTGGTACGCTCAGTGTTACAGCTGCACAAAGACGAGATGCAAGCGCGCACAGAACCGTCTACAGCGCCACACTTCGCTAAGGGAGACAAGGTGTCAGTCGTCACAGCAAATCTTTTTCTGCGAGGACAACCGAACCGGAAACTCAGAGACAGACAGCTCGGCCCTTTTCTAGTGGAGGAGCAAATTGGGAAACACAGTTACAGATTGAAACTACCAGCGACAGTACGCTTACATCCTGTGTTCCATGTTAACAACTTACGACCCTGCTCTACCGCTCCGCTACGACCAGCTGTCCCGGTGACAGTACCTGAAGGAGACGACGAGGAGTTTGACGTCTCGCACATCTCTGTTGTGTGCATCAAGTCGCTACCTGGACGACGAGGCAAATATTTGCTCTTCATGACGCACTTCCGTGATGACGACATTCCACCTGTCTGGCACCGGTTGAACGAGGTGCATCGAACAATTGCGTTACAAGAATTCTTGGAGACGCCCCAATGGCACAAATTTGCCAAGACTCGGGCGTACACTGACTTCATGCCCGCTCACCCAACGCGCATTCCTGAGTCCCAGTAACTGCTTCAGTAAAGGAGCCAAGAACCACGGAGGTCTGCCTCGCGGCGGCCTCATTGATCTATCAAGAGGGGGAGGGTACGAGTGTGACGAGTACAGTCCTGCAAGAGTACATTGCAGGACATTGTACATGTACTCGTTACGGATTCCAATTCGTGCTTTTCCACAGGACGGACGTATACTCGTGGGTACGTCGCTACTGCAATATTGTAACGGTGCTAATGCTACAGTACGACCAGTACCTCCCGGTACGTACAGATATGCATAATTAATCTAACCAGCCAGATGACGCGCCAGAACGAGCTCTTCGATGCAGAAGGAGCCGCGTCGTGAAACCCAATGCTAGGCAGGTCGCGTCTCGAGGCAGATGACGACGGTTAGACAGCCCTAACGCATGACACGTAAGCGTAGCTTGCAGGCATAATTAGTCTGGGCTGAAACCTATTTAAACCCAGTGCAGTAGAGGGAGGTGACAGAACCTTTTAACAATTCCTTTGTTCACTTACAACATATACTGCCTAAGTACAGCAGTGAAACATCTTTCACCATTGCCTCTCGACAACATCATTTTGCCATCTTGCAACAACAGAACTAGACAGATCTACAAGAACATATGTACACAGCATGGGACGACAACTGTGAGGTGCTACTTTGGTTAGGCTAAGATGGCAACCTTAGACTAATAGTAGAACCTAATCTCTGGATCTAATTATACAGCGTAGAGAGAATTAGTAAGATTGTCTTAGGAACAGGGTTTCTTACAATCTGGGTGTGGCGTGATTCTATTCTGTACCGGTCTCTCACCTCTACCAGTAAGTCCCCGTCTTAAATATCCACACCTCAGGTGTTCTAGAAACAGCCTTAGAACCTGTAGCTTGTGCTGTCTGCTAACTAAACCAAACTATTATTGGTGATACAGATTATCTGAGATTATCTGTACCGTCTATCTAATCTTATCGCACAAGCTCTTAGAACTATCTAGAAAAGAACTATCTAGAAGAGATACTGCTAGTAACTCTGTACTGTCGAGGGAAAATACGGCGATACAGTTGTACTGCCGTGATGACAATAAAAGAGTCACTGAATATCGCTAAGATACAGGTACTATTTAGAGGAAATAAATAATGTCAGATACTAGCACTTAGCTAAATGGCTAGGATATGACACTCTCCCCTCCTTAAGCACCAGCGTCCTCGCTGTGCAGTACTCAGGGTCTTGGTTTCTTGGGGGTTCTTGCAGGCCAGCGATTGCGAAATCTGACAAAGTCAGGGGTGCCAGAAAATTCTCGATAAACATCCGTTCGAAGGAATTCGGAAAAGATGTTTAAGTGGTTGACTCCTCGCATGGGTTCCCAAGTGTCCTCGCTAGGTACGTTGAACGGTGCTGCCCAGCGGACCTTAAACAAAAGTCCCGTGCCATTGGAGTTAAAAGCCACGTCGAGTATTTTATCGACTTCAAATCGCTTCGCATCGTGCACAATCGGAATTGGCTGTGCACTGTTGGCCTGTTCTGGTTCTGAATTCCATTTCTCCAGTAAACTGGCGTGTACAACATCGTGAATCCGTACTCCAGGGGGTAGCTTAAGCCGAAATGCAACCGGGGAAACTTCCTCCGTAATGAGAAACGGTCCAATGTAGCGGTCGCGTAGTTTAGAACATGGCTGTTGTACAAACCGTAGATTTGTCGCCTTGAGCTTAACCTTGTCGCCAACTGTAAAAGGTACTGGTAACCGGTGCCGATTTGCAGCGTCTTGCATGTGTGCTTGGGCTGCTTTGACGCAGTCGTGGGCAAATCTGTGCATCTCGACCAGAATCTTCACTTGCTCCGGTAAAGTACGGCTAGGCTCGTTATCGTCAAATGTAGCCGTTGTTGGAGATGTCGGCTCAAATCCTAGCGTCGCCTTAAATGGAGACATAGTCGTTGACGTAGAAACCGCTGCGTTGATCGCGAACTCCACGTTGGTAAGGTGTTGAACCCAGTCGTCGTGCAAGGGGTGCACATAGCATCGTATGACTTGCTCCCATGTCTGGTTTACTCGCTCAGTTTGGCCATCTGTCTGGGGGTGATAGCTCGTAGAGATATTAAGCTTGGTGCCAACAGCCCTAAATAGGGTTTGCCAGAAGTCGCTCATAAACCGGGGATCTCGATCGGATATTAATTTCCGTGGTAAGCCAAAATGCCGAAAAACAGCGCGGTGCATAACTTTTGCTAATTGTTCCGCTGTAATCGTTTTCGTAATTGGCTCGACAATCGTCCGTTTCGTAAGCATACAGACGAATACCACCACAGCATCATACCCATCGCACTCAGGAAGGTCCGTAATCAGGTCAAGCGATACATGCTCAAAGGGCCTGGTCGGTACCTCATGCGATTGAAGGAGTCCATAAGACTTGTGTCGCGCTGCCTTGTTGCGTTGACAGGTAACACAGCTGCGTACATAGTGTTGTACTGTCCGCTTCATGTTAGGCCACCAAAACGTCCGGGTTACTGCTGCCAATAGTCGAATAATACCAGGGTGTCCCGCGGTCGGTGCGTCGTGTAGTTCGTACAATACTCTTGATCGCAATGTAGAGACGTTCGGAACATACAGTCTTGTCCCGTAGGCGTACAAGAGTCCATTAGATTGACGTACCAGCCAGGTAGGCAGAGATTTCCGGGTAAGCAGATATTTGTCCGAATCATAAGCACTTTTGATTTCCGCATGAAGTCCAGAGTCAGGATGTAACCGGGATTCCAGGGAAAAAATCTGTGCGTGTAACTCGCATTCTGCTTCGTCGTTGGTCCAATCGCGTAATAGTTGCAGCTTCTGTAATGAGTCCTTCAGGTCAGGTCGGCGAGACAGAGCGTCTGCCTGGTTGACTGCTCCCTTCTTGTATACGATGTCCATCTGTCGCTGGTAAGGTGCTAAAACTTGAAGCCATCGCACCTGTCGAGTAGACAAATCGCGCTGCCGAAAGAAGTGTCGCAACGTGTCGTGGTCCGTAATTACTGTAAATCCCGCCGCGCCATCTAAGTAGCAACGGAACTTCAGTAGAGCGTCTCGAACTGCCAGTAGCTCTTGTTCGTGGACAGGATAGTGTACCTCATGCTTGTTCATCTTTCGAGCATGGTACGCAACAGGTTGTAATCCAATACCTTGGTCTTGTAATAGCACAGCTCCTACTGCAAATCCAGAAGCATCTGTGTACAGTGTGTACCTTGCATTAGGAGAAGTGTCAGGAATTACCAGTACTGGTGCACGTACCATCGCGTTTTTAATTTGCTCGAATGCTGACTCGGCTTGAGGAGTCCAGCGAAATTCCGGTGTCTTCTTGGTCAGGTCCGTTAATGGGGTTGCTAGGGTTGCGAATTGGTTGATAAACCTCCGGTAATATCCAGCAAGTCCCAGAAATCCACGTACTTCAGTCACAGATTTCGGTCGGGGCCAATTTTGTACTGCCTCAACCTTGTCGGGGTCCATTCGGATCTGTCCAGCTTCCACCACATGCCCAAGAAAATTGACGCTCGATCGTCCGAAGTAACACTTAGAGAGTTTGATATGCAACTGGTGTCGCTGCAACTCTCGTAACACGAGTCGAATATGCTCGAGGTGTTCGTCGGCCGTCTTACTGTAGATCAACACGTCGTCCAAATATACCACGCAGAACTTGCCAAGATACGGGGCCAAAACTCGATTCATCATCGCTTGGAATCCAGCTGGGGCGTTACAAAGTCCAAAGGGTAGAACGCAGTACTCGAACAGTCCGTAATGAGTTCGGAATGCTGTCTTATGTATGTCGCGCTCTTTGACTCGAACTTGATGATAGCCTTTATACAGGTCCAGCGTGCTGAAATAGTGAGCCCCATATAGCGAGTCGAGTAACTCATCAATCCGGGGTAACGGTGTTCGGTCTTTCCTCGTGAGGTCGTTGAGTTTCCGGTAGTCTACGCACATACGCATGGTACCATCCTTCTTGCGTACAAATAAAATCGGGGCACCATACGGAGATTTAGACGGACGAATCCAGCCTTTTGCGAGTAAGTCTTGCAACTGTACTTGAACCTCCCGGAGTTCTGCTGGTGACATACGGTACGTTCGCTCCTTAGGTGGTTCATCGCACTCCAAATTAATTTCAAAGTCGCACTCGCGAGTTGGCGGTAGACCGTCAGGCTCCTTGATAATGTCCGTAAACTCATTCAGGGAATCTCGTAACGAAGTCGTCCACTCAGGTTGTTGATCAGTGTTGATGTCGTCGACCGCGTCCTGTACTTCTCGTAGTCCAATCACGAAGAGGTCTGCTGGTTGTTGTCTAAGCAGCTTTGCCATCGCATCCGCCTCCAAGTGATGTACTGTCACAGGTACGGTGTACTCGTCGCCAGACACCATAGCTTCGCCAGTTTTACGGTCGCGAATCGTTTTAGTAGACCAATCTATATCCGGGTTGACGGCTTGTAACCAAGGTTGACCGAGGATGATGTCGAATTTATCCAGTTCTGTCGTAATTGCGTCCAGACGTATGTCTAGGGTCCCTACTGTGAGTACTTCATTCCGTAGTCGCTGGCGAGTCGTAGTTGTACTACCATCTGCCAATTTTATCCGGTATTTCTCTCCAGTAACCGTCGGAATGTGATGCTCCCGTACCCACTCAGCCTTGCAGAAATTTTCCGAAGCGCCAGAGTCAACCAAAATACGGCATCGATGTCCGCGTAAGGTGCCTCCCAACACTAACAGACTTGTTCCAGACTGGGTTGTGGATACATGTAGCGTCGCAGGAACACTGTCTTCTAGTCGGACGTTCTTGTTCATCCACCCGTCAATCGGTTTCCCAAAAGTCTCGTAACGAAGAGGGAACTGCTGTTCTCCACAGACTAGATAACCCGTACGCCGTGCCGAAATTAATTCCTTCCAGGTAGCCCATACTGCCCGAGAAGTTGACGTAGCGTCCGGTATCGATCCGGGTCGAACGCGAGCGATATACACGTAGCGCTTATTCTGTCCGGAAGACTCCGTCCCTAAAAGGCGTAAATTTGTTTCGCTCACCTTTAATCCAGTTGTCTCCGTAAGAGCTCGCACTGCTGTGTATTCCGGGGTCGCGTCTTCAATCTCCTGTTTGCCACCAGGAAACCAGACCATGCCAGTGTCCTCTTTCGCTAGTAACACTCGTCGGCCATCGGTAACAAGAGTCGTCGAGTGAGTCCAGTAGGTCTTCGGGGGATTCTGTAGGTTCTGAGGCAGAAATCGAACTCGATCGGTGTCGTCGACGTAGACTTGCGTCGTCCATCTTGTCGGTCCAACATCTTGCCTTCTTCCTTCTATTCCATCGTTCGTGGGGCAGGTAAACACATGTTCTTTCGCCGCCAGCTCGTCGACAAGTCGGAAATTTCGCAGCAGCTTGAACCATGGTTTTGCCCTCCATTTTGGAACCACTATAACCGCTCTCAGATGGGGATGAAGCAGTTTACTCCGCAAATAATGGCCCAAAAAATCTTCTAATTCATTAAATGGCGCATTTAGCCAAATTCTCCGGTACTTCTGTAAATCTCTCTCCTGAAATGGGCGCGCCGGACAGCAAAAATCCTCCGCCACTTGAGAATTAAGGCCGTCATTATCGCTAGCTCCATCTAAGTCGAAAGGTCCGTAGGTCTGAGAGTACTTCAGGAAATACTCCCTATTCATCATCCAGTCGCTAAAGTCCTTGCTCCTAAAGACTGGCCTCAATGTCGTTTGAGGTAACGGGTCTCGTACTTCTTCTGTTCTGGTCTCTTCCTGAGTCGCTGTAGGAGACGAAACCTCATCCTGCAGCTTGCCGCGAGCTGCCGACTCAGGTCTCACTTTCCCGGCCGGGATTTCCTCGTTCTGTCATTCTTCTTGTTCTTTCTGTCTGGGCAGTCGATAGCGATGTGTCCCTTCTTGTGGCAAATGAAGCACTTGCCCTCCTTCTTAAATCTGTCGACCTCCTCTTGAGTGAGGCGTCTAATCTCGTACAGCTCCCGCGGCTTTTCTTCGGTCGCGCCATGCGAATCTTCCTCCAACTCACTGTCGATCTCCTCCGCTGCCTCTGAAAAGTCGCTGTCTTCTTCGATGGCGTTCAGTCGGCCTGTCGAGCGTTGGGTCGTCTCAATCTTGGTCTCCGCTGCCTCCGCTCGCAGAGCTGCTTGAATCGCCTCGTGTAGGGTCTTAGGGTTTTTCAGGGCAACTTCCTTATGAATCGAGGGTCTCAAACCGCGCTGGAAATCATGTACGTTATCTTCTTCGTGACGGTGAGGAAGCTCCAATAATTGTTCTCGAAAATAGTTCGCGTACTTCAGGACCGTGGTTTTCTGTCTCGCTTTGTCCAAATTCAATCTCGCTTGTTCCGCCGGTGTTCTTCCGCAGAATTCCTGAATTAAGGATTTCTCCATCTCAGAAACTCCGGAAAATCCTCCACCGACTTCATCTCCAGTCTGCGCAACTTGGGAGTACCACCACTTCGATAGTGGTCCTTCCAGAAAGCCAGATACCCAGTACACTCCTCTTTGCTCTTCAGGGTTAACGCTGTGATACCGTAGATACCCTCGTGCATGTCGGAACCAGTTTCTCAGCTCGTCGATGTTAGTCGTAGCGATGCTCTTGATCTTGGCTGGTTTGACATCGTTCGGCATCATGCTTGGCATCTCTCGCGTCCTCTCCGATCTCAATTGTTCTCCTCGAAGAAAATTCTCCGTTTCTCGGCTTCTGTTCACTCGTCCTTCATCGTGGGACTCGATCCTTCTCGCACTGTCTGTCTTCTACCATCTGTCGACGTCGGCTGTGTCGGCCCAGAAGGCGCCCCCTCTGGTCGACCATCAACTTCCTCTGGTAGTCTCTCTCCTGCTCGGTTAGACATCTTCGTCTCGTCTAGCTGTTCTGAGGCTCCGAAACCACGTGTGAGGTGCTACTTTGGTTAGGCTAAGATGGCAACCTTAGACTAATAGTAGAACCTAATCTCTGGATCTAATTATACAGCGTAGAGAGAATTAGTAAGATTGTCTTAGGAACAGGGTTTCTTACAATCTGGGTGTGGCGTGATTCTATTCTGTACCGGTCTCTCACCTCTACCAGTAAGTCCCCGTCTTAAATATCCACACCTCAGGTGTTCTAGAAACAGCCTTAGAACCTGTAGCTTGTGCTGTCTGCTAACTAAACCAAACTATTATTGGTGATACAGATTATCTGAGATTATCTGTACCGTCTATCTAATCTTATCGCACAAGCTCTTAGAACTATCTAGAAAAGAACTATCTAGAAGAGATACTGCTAGTAACTCTGTACTGTCGAGGGAAAATACGGCGATACAGTTGTACTGCCGTGATGACAATAAAAGAGTCACTGAATATCGCTAAGATACAGGTACTATTTAGAGGAAATAAATAATGTCAGATACTAGCACTTAGCTAAATGGCTAGGATATGACAACAACGGTAAAATCATGGCGCCACTATTTGCATCGCATTTTGAAAACTTGTATAGGCTTGTTAATCAATTGCTCATGAAGGTAGACTGCGACCGGACGAAACCGCAAGCCCTTAATAAGCAATATAGTATTCGTCCGTCAATACCCGCCGACGCCGTGTCTAAAGGTGGGAACGTGGACTAGTACGCCACGCATGTATCTATTAGCTATACCAAGAGCGCGTACGTTACCCGCGCGGTTGGATTGAATTACTCCCTAGAGCGTTCGACGAGATTTTACCACCCGCAAACGCATCAACCCCGGGACTATGGACGCCTCGACACGACGAGACGGACGGGTTCCAAATAGAGGGAAAATGCATTTCCTCCCGCGACAAATATCGACTCCTAACGAGCTATGGGGGTTACTATGCAGCCGAGGACGCGGCGCTCGAAACAACTATGGCGACGATTCGTTCGACTACCGCTACAACAACGGAAAGAGCGCACGCTTGGGACGTGCACGACGCGGCCATTCGGACACACAAGGCTGTTACTTAGGCTTTCGAGTCGAGACTTACCTATATTCGACAATAGATGGCAAGAAGGCCGTCACTAGAGAGGAGAGAGTCGCCGAGGGTCACGTCTACTCCCAATTCTTCGACACCTAGGTGGCCGACCGAAGCACCAACGGCGTCGACGGGCTCCTCGCAGCCATGGAAGATAAACGCATCGAAGTTAGTCTCCACGTGGCCGCAAAATATCAAGCCGCTCAGACCTCAAGCAACCGACGCTCGGCCGAGGCGAAGGAGGCAACCATGACGGACTTAACCCGTGGCCGGACAAGAGTCTCTAAGACAAGGAGCATAGGGAGGAGAAGCGCGACAAGCGAGAGAAGGACAAGGCACGTCAAACAAGAAGCCCAAGCTCGAGGTAGATGGCCGATGGTGTGCACCGCCGCGCCAATTCTTGCAGCCCAGCCTCCGACTGCATGCGACATCGTGTGCGACGGAGTTGGCGCGAGTGGGATAAAGTCGGCGCGAGCGTGCGGACCCTAAAATTACCCCGGGAGGGTGTTTCTATTCCATTCAAAAACAGCCGCCCACTCCCACGATTCAACCAATGAGTGTCGTTACTAGACGCAACTCTCGCTCAACTAGAGTTCGTCGACTTGGAACTAGCGCGAATCGTACAAGCCACGGCTTGGGAGCCCTCTACCTGAGATAGCTACGTATGACGAGTCTCCCTAGTGCCCAAACCGGGCAACAACTAGTGACGGCTTATCTGCGGCTAATGACCGCTCAATAAGTATTGTGTACGAAAAAGACTCAAGATGGACACGCTACTAGGAGCAAAGCAAATAACGCGGAAAGGTGACCACATGTTCAGCTTCGATCTACAAGACGGATTCTACGTATTGGGTACCAACCCAACGGACCGTGACTACTTCGCCGTAAACGTGCGCGGACAACTATACCGACTCGCGGGTCTACCTATGGGATGGCCGCTATCCCCGTTATAATCCTGAAAGATTACCCTAGCCTTAATCAACTTCCTGCGATCGCCGGACCCATAGCTATCATGTCCAACGCCAAGCGAATACACGAAGACCTATCTCCGAAGAGCGCGCTAGCGCGGAGCTCGAATTCTACTCTACGTCGACGACTTCCTATTGTTCGCGTCTACAAAGGAGGAGACGCTCACCTACCGGCAACGGCTAGCCACCCTCTTGGACCGCCTCGGCGTGCTAAGCCATCCAACCAAGAGCTTTTGAAAACCTACACAAGTCGGCCACCACATGGGAATCGATATCTACATAACGCCGAGATACTTTTACACTCCAAGAAAAGATACCAAGATCACGCAACAAGCAAGACAACTAATCGGATGCGCTACTCGCAAAGCACAATGGCTACCCGTCAAATACTTACAATCATTTGCGGGACAAGCTCAGTACATGTTCCTTGCATCAATCCTAGCTGCGTGCTTCTTCCTCCGAGAGCTTCACTTCGTCGGCGCCGAGAACTGGAGGGGCCTCATCCGGCTCACACCCCAACTTCGTCGAGACCTTCAGTGGTAGACACATGCCCCAAATCAATCCAACGACAAGCCTATTCACAGGCCAATGGAGACAATGCACTTGCACACGAATAGCTCGGGCTAAGGATGGGGAGCGGTACTCAACAAACGACTCGAGGCACCATGATTCTAGAGCGCGGAGGACGAATTAGAAAATGTTACCTAGAAAGAGTTGAAGGCCATCCGACACGCCGTCGAGAGCTTCTTGCCTCAGCATGCATACCGTAATGTCCTCATGCACGAAGACAGCCAATCGGTCTATAACATTTTTACATGCCTAACCCCGTGCTCACCCGTCATGATGGAGGAACTACGGCGTCTTTGGTGTCTACTCGATACCAACATCATCAACCTATGCTCGCGCTAAATTCGATCGGCATGAAATGTTTGGGCCGATAAACTCAGCCGACACCTCGACAGCGAGGACTTGAAGCTAGACCCTGTTTTTTTTGCGGATCTCGAGGTGGGATTCGGCAAACACGCTATCGATCGCTTCGCGTTTGCGCTAATTCACTGCTACAACGTTACAATACAAGACGGAGAGACACGACGTGCGAAGCCGTGGACGCTCTACACATACCGGACTCCGACTGCTGCAAACCCCCCGCGGCATCTGCTACCCAACCTCGTCCAAATCTTTCAACGGAGCGGCGCAGCGGCTACAAGAGTCGCCCCCAAATGGACATGCAAGATCTGGCACCATGCGCATACAGAAATGGCCTCCAAGGAATTAATTGTCGCTCCCCGTCCCAACTTGCTCCAACCCGAGCGTCAGGCGCTACGCGGTACAACATGCAGTCCTCACTCGCCCATCAGTGTACTCCGAGTTCCCTCCCGGCCTTGCCCTATCTAAGACAAAGAGTAATGAGCGCTACTCTTTCGCTTTTTACGGGAATACACCGCGAGCCAAGAATCCCCGACTAGGAATCATGCAAAATAACACGGCCTAAGTATCGAGTGAACTTCACTGCCAACACTAACCCATGGATAGAGACGATGGTGATATCGTACATTACTAAGATCATTGGTTCTACCGTACTCGGAGCAAAAGCCCTCGCTCTCTTATCCGCAGCATGGACATCCATCACAACAACGACGCATGGTAGTACTATCTGCCGGTACTTCGAATTATGTGACGAATACTTGCTGCAACGCCGGCACACCTGGCGAGGTACGTCACATGGCTAGGTCAACTCGGAATCAAGGCATCAAGGCTGCAACCTTTCATGTCAGCGGTCAACGGCTTCTTCAAGAACCAAGGCCTCGAAGTGGTTGCCCTCGGCGACCTCGTCGCTAAGGTAAGAAAATGACATGCAACTTTACAAGTCGCGATTGACGACACGCATGTACGCGTACACATGCTAGCATCCATCGTCTTCCAAGCCCTACGCATGGCCCAAGCTAGGACTCTAGCTCACTGAGGGAACAACGGGCGCAACGCTACACAACATCCCAACACGCGAAGTAGTACGACTTCTTCAAGCATGTACGACAGTAATCCTATTGTGTTTTTTTTAAGCCGCGGTGGAGTAAGCATGGACTGCTTGACCGAGGATATCGTCGCATCCAAGGAAGACGGGATTCGCATGTACCATCGGACGAGAAAGGGATAACGCGGAGTTTCAACCTAGCGGAGACAAATGTGCCACCTACCGACCACCGTACACGCAGCGGTAATTTCGGTGTTAATGTTCTTCGATTCAAATCGACGCAAAGTTTATGGCGGTAAATACCTAGCAAGACGCTAGGCAATCGACTTGTCAGATAACCACTCTAAATGGACAGCTAAAACGCTCATTGGATGGCTACACCCGGCTTGTGTATTCCGTAGGTAACCCCGCTCGCGGTGGGGTGAAAAACTCCCACGGCGAGGGGGGGTGTGGGGGGCGGCGCCGTTGGCGCCCCCCAGAATTTTTTTCTGAAATACAAGTAAAACAAGTTAGGGCATTTTCGCTTTAGGGTATTACATATTTTGCTCGTATATAAGTGTCCATACAATCGTTAGTTAAAGCCATATTTATAGAGAAATTTCCCATGTGGCGGTGTTTGAAAAAGCTTATTGTACATGCACTATAGCAGTATGATGCATTGCACAAATTCAGCGCATCATTCACTCAAGCATTCATAAACCCTATACCACATTTTCCATTCAACATGTTTATGAGCGTTTGAGGCACAATGTTGCCGCTGCGGCGCCAAAAAAATGACTCAGACCGGAAGAAACGCCAAATCACCTTTTTGATGCTTTTGTAGTTCTTGGCCGAAAAGTATTGATCAAAGGCTTTAGTATGAAGAAGGTGCTGTGGGTTCTATGAGGCGCATTATAATCAATGATGCTCTCTTTTGCATACATGTCAAAGATTAGACCTCGAGTTCCAGGAGCATACTTCGCGTCAACGCTACACATGCCCTCAAGAACAACCTCATTGCAAATCTTGAGCACATTTTGAATGCACAACAACATAAACCAAGGGCACCACTTGCAAAACTCGGATTTCGTCCTTATCTCCTCTTGAATGACGGTTCAAGACACGGCAGTACTACGTTCCTTGTCGGCGTGCCATCTATGTTGCTCCCCTAGATTTTCCACCTTGAAGAAAGCAACGTCCCGTGTATTGCGTTTGCCAATACCTTGCATTGACTCCAACACTAAGACATGCCAGCCATGTTGATCTTAGCTTTCTCCACCATCCACGTGTGTATGCGGGGAAGGTTAGGAGAGACCCGCGCTTCGAAATACGCGTCAAACGACGAAAACGACGCGTGTGAACTCACGACAAACAATATCAAATCAACAAATTGTGCCATAACTAAAATAGTTTGTTTTGTTTCATTTACATCGATATAATTGACTCCTAAAAAAGTGGGCAATGTTTTCACACCGATCTGCGACATCGTAGCCAATGTTTAGTAGACCTTGCTTCACTACATCGGCTATGTTTGCATTCCCATCCTCCATCATCATGCCTTTTGTATTATTCAAGTCGACACAACTTAAAACTCGCATTGCTCTAAATGATCTAAACGGGTTCTTAAGTGTTGAACAACCCCATTGCTTGAGCTAGGATTTTCAGTGGGGGCATGAAGGAATGGAAAGAAGTAGGGTGGGTGTCCTTTTTTGCTCGCAATTCGGCATGAATGAAATCCAAAGCCTTAATAAGATCCTCCTATGTCTCCAACAACTCCCATGGCAAAACATTCACGGTTTGCATTTTCAAGCTCACATTGATGCACAATCCCCCAAAATATGCAAGCGTGATCACCTTTGCCACCCAATGAAAGTCTTTCATCTTGCCTAGCCACGCCTTATAAGTTGCACGTCTCTCGTCCTCGGCACCTTTTACAAGCTCCTCTAGAGTCTGCAAGACAAAATGCAAATATCTCATGAAGCTTGCATGCACTTTTCTTTAGGATTGCGCAAATCTGGTATCGCAGAAACGTTGCAACTCGTAAAAGTTTACCCCGTTGTTTTCTGCTAGCTCCTTGAAGGCCTCGTAAGCGTTTCCATAGCCAAAACGTGCAACGATTGCAGAAATGATTTTGGCGATATCTTGGTACAAGAAATTGGACGGCAAACTATTTATGGCACTCGGACCACTACCCCTTGGGCCTCGGCCTATCAACCCTGGCATCCTAAATATAGCCAATTCGATTTGATGGGCTTTATCCCATGTCATCAATAGCCAGTCATGCATAGCCTTAACTTCTGGCGAATTGATTGAGAATTCTTTACTGGTAACATGTAGGAGTTGTTGGACAGCAAGGTGGCCCGGGCAGCTCAGCTTGATGTACGGGGACTTCCTTCTTTACAACCGGTATTATGGACCGGGGAAAGTACTAGCAAAGTATAGATTCTCCGCGGGAAACTAGTTTTTCCGCGGGTTTTCTACACATACAAGCCCTATGCGAGCTGTCACCGCCGGCCCCACGGGGGCGATGACGCTCCTCACCAACCCGCACTCACGAACCACCACGTCCGTCGACGACCCCTACTTCGGATCCCTCAAGGCTCCAAACGCTTCTTCACCTCCTCCTCTCGCTGGCCGAGCTTTCGCGGCCCTCGTCTGCCCAGCATCGCCTCGATCCGACGAAATATCGATCCCCGGTCAGAAGCTTGCCCCTCCATAACACACCCACACAAACACACAAAGTTAACAGCTCGCTGCTCCGACAGCCCTTTACTCTCGCTCATACCTGCATAACCCCAAAAGGCACTATTCTCTCGACTTACAGCCCCAACGGAGCACCTGCCGAACAGTGCGCGCTCCCCCAGTCGAATTTACGTCCTCACCTGCACCCCCGATCGCGCCTACGCTCAACATGGATCCCACCACCGCCGCCGAAGACCACCCCACCCAAGTGGACTGCACCGACGAGTCCCCACAAGACATCGACGACACCCAGCCAGCAAAGGAAGCCGCGGAGCATATCCAACCCAGCCCCCCAGCGAAAGCAGATACCCAGCCCGCGACCGAGCCACTCGCTACCTGGGCCTCGAGAACACGAGTCCCGATAACCACCCCACCAGCTCACCCGTCCCTCAACGCATGCGCCGACTTCTCCAACATAGCGCGCTATCTCAGCAGCCCGGTAGTCCCCCGGCCCTTCGCCCACCTATCACACGTGCATGTCAACGGTGAAGTCTCTCGGACTCCAACGCCCGACCCGGTTGTCCTCAAGCTGAACTAGCTAACCCGGCAGATGATCGCGCTCAACAGAGCGGTCGCCACCACCATTACCAGCAAAATCATAGAGGAGGCTATCAAACGTTGTGGCGACAAGCTCCCACCCGAGAACGTCCGAATATGTTCTCGGCCCAATCCCCTTGCCCCCAAGACCCCCGACGAACGGCAACCCCCCCCCCCCCCCCCCCCCCCAGTCTACCGGCACGGTGCTCATCCGCCTAACCCGCCGACAGACATCCAAAGAACTACAACACCGCCAAAACCAATCCCACGACCACAACGAGGTCCTAACCGACCACGAAAGTAGCTCCTGTGAAACATCCATCCAGCCCCTCCCACCCCACGTGAGCGATGCCGAAAAATGGGGTCACCATATCATGATATCGAGCCATGAAATTCAAGGCCTCAACAGCTACGACACAAAGGGTCTCCAACTCTCCGCTCTTGCCCACCTCTAGGACGACAACCAAGCCCAACTGCATGAAGTCGAGAAAACCATCTACTACGCCGCGATAGACGAGGCATGGAAGCCACAGACACCCCCCACTCCCTAGCCCAGTGGTCTACCCTCCCCGGGGAACTATCCTTCCGGCCTTCGAACTGCGCGACGTTCACAAGCCTCACCGACCTAGCCCAGTCGCTCGACTCGAACTCGTCTCAGCGCCTTATGCCTTATTGGCGCCCTAGAAGACACTCTTCTATCCTTCCCTCTAGGGGATAGAGTCGCCCACTTCACTGTGAGCGGTAAGGCCCCCCTACGCACTACGCTGCCCAGCTACACCGCCACAGTCGATCGACAGTTATAGATATGGGGGTTCGACTGCCGTATGGCAGAACTCTCCAACTCTGCGGACTTTATCCTAACCCAACCGATCAGATGGCTACCGCGGTCACTGACTCGCTCAACCACCACCTCAAATCAGCGAAAATCCGGTCCGGTCTACACGATCTATACTCCTCCCTTACAACTGGCGGGATCGACGCCACGGGCTTCCCTACGGAGGCGGCTCTCACTACCGACGGACCCGACGGCGTCGGAGCCATCGCTATGGGCAACGAGGCCGCCACCTTCACCGACACTCGAAAGGTTATCCTAAGTCTTAACTCCCCCCTCCCCCTCCGATACGCCACAACCCTTCAGAAAATAACTATGCACATGATGCCCGACCCCATCAAATCACAATTCCTCCGCATTTGCCATGTACCCCAATCCACGCTGGAGGAAGGCGAAGTCTTTACCCCCAAGCCTATCCCGCACACCCAAGCCGCCATCAACCGCACCGACGTCGCGACCGGCCTAGTCGCGGCAGCTACGTGGACCTCTTGTGGTCTACCCCGAAGACATCCCGCCCCACGAGACACCACCATATTACGGATGAACGCCACAAGATTATATTTGCTTCGGTCACTCTGTACGCCCGCGGAGCGAGCCTTCTAGGCAGCTCGGCCAAAACACTTACCCCGACCGATCGTTCCTCCTATCTTTCCCGTGCAACCGACATGCTACTCCGACTGCAGACCTCCACCAAACACCGAACATACGCAACCCATGAAGACAACTCTAACTAGCCTATTGGCACCATTAACGCCGCAGACACAACAGAACAGCCTCACCACGTCCCCGCTACGGCAAAATAGCCCACCGATCACCATGTAAATATGGAGGAGGGCACCATGCTTACCGACACGCACATATAAGTAGCCCCGTGGCAGCTAGTCCGCTCCTCTAAACGCCGCCCTCAAGAAACAATTGAAGCCTCACCTGACACGATGGACTACGGCGACTGCGTCCTAACTTTGCGCCTCGTGGTCCGCGCGGCCTCCCCCAACTCCCGCCAGAAAATATCGGAAGAACACGCGCTTTCATAGCCGGAGACCCCCTCTTGCTCCCACCCCACGGCGGGAAAATGCTTCGCCAAGATAGTGCCTCCAAAAAGGTCACCTCTCTCCCGCCCTACAGCCTCTACACCCCATCGCCCCCGCCCCCCACCACATGAGTAGGTAGCGGCAGACGTCTCCTTGACAGATGTCCCCAACCGATCCACACCCACCTACTCCATGTCTTTAGCTGCTCACAGAGCTAGGGGGCGCCTCGGATAATCTTCCGCGTCTCGACCTGACCCCGGTAGGTAATGTAACGTTGGGACGTCTACGACTGCCTCAACCGTTCTTTCTTGGTGGTGTGCCAATAGTGGGTGAAGACCAAGAGGGGAAATAGCATGCCAGTCCCTTAGCAGGGCGATCGGAGCTAGTGATAGAATTAACTGATGTGGACTGCTTCTCTTTTTCCGTGGTGACGGGGATTATGTGAATTTCACCACGAGATTTTCACATGAGTAGTATGCAATGTAGTGTGTGTGTTAACCAATGGCCATGCAAGAAGTTGATTGCACTCCCGTGTATACTTACACTATATACGTGAACGGGTTTTCCGTTGGACAGAATGGGAACCTATGTCCACCACTGCATGTCGCGTCGTAGCTCGGGGGTTATCCGGACGAGGCCTCCCCACTTCTCGCCGACGACGGTGTGAAGATCCTACAAGAAGAATATGGCCGCCGAAATCGCCAAGAAAAGGTGATGTCCCTTGCATACGAGTGATTGAAGGCTCTGACGGGTAGCAAGCGCGTGCTCCGAGTAGCTCGCCCGATGAGGTGTCTTGCATGTTGCGCGATCTTGTGAGTTTTACCTCCGGCGCGTAGAAGTATCCTGACTTTGTGTCGATGTCGAATCCTAGGCGGTGTCCGACTTGCGCTCGTTTCCATAAACCCTTGGTCGAGTGGCGGAGGAGACCGAAACGGTCGAGCAGCTTGGCGAGGCGTTGGCGTAAAGTGAGAGCCTCGTCTTATGTCGATGCGAATAGCAAAAAGTCGTCGAAGTAGCCCATAATCCGGGCGCCACGCCAACGCGTTTGTCTGAGGCAGGTATTCGTGCTGTTGTCTTGTGGCGCGATGGAGTGTTCGGGGTCCGGGGCGCGCATGAAGTTTATGAAAGTCATCGCCATCTTGCATAAGTAAAAGGGGGATACGGACCACCCCATAGGTAGCCCCGCTAGTATGTAGAGCTGTCCGCGTACGTTTACGGTGAGGTAGTCTCGCTCCTCTTGGTTGATGCCCAGCGCGTAAAACCCGTCTTATAGGTCGAAAATGAACATGTAGTCCCCCTTTCGGGTTAGGTGTGTGATCCCTAGTAGCGTCTCCATCTTGAGTCGCTTCCGTGCGCAATACTTATTGAGTGGTCGGAGGTCGCAGATTAACCGCCACTGGTTGTTGCCCGGCTTTGGCACTAGGAAGAGTCTCGAAACGTAGTCGCTGCATGTAAAAGACTCCCAGGCTCCGGCTTAAACGAAGCGCGCTAACTAGCGGTTGACGAATTCTAGTTGGGCAGGGGTAGCGTCTAGTAACGATACTCCTTTGTTGAATCGTGGGGGTGAGCGGTTGTTTTGAACGGTATCGATACTCCCTCCCGGATCCACTCTAGGGTTTGCACGCTCGCGTCGACTTTCTCCCACTCGCGCTAGTTCCGTCCCACGCGATGTCGCATTTAGTCGGAGGCTGGGTTGCAGTAATCGGCGCGGCGGTGCACACCATCAGCCCTCTGCCTTGGGCACGGGCTTCTTGTGCTTGCGTGCCATGTCCTTCCCTCGCTTCTCGCGTTTTTCCTTGTCCTTGAGGTTCTTGTCCGGCCGCGCGGTAGGTCTGTCGGAATTACCTCCGTCGTCCATGCCGGGCGTCGGTTGCTTAAAGGTTTGAGCGGCTTGAGCTTTTGCGGAAGCGTGGAGACTAACTTTGAACCATTTGTCTTCATGGGCTGCGAGGAGCCCGTCGACGCCGTTGGTGCTGCGGTCGGCAACCGCCTGTGTGTCGAAGAAGCGGGAGTACAAGAGGCGTTTTGCGACTTACTCCTCTCCCGTGAGGGCCTTCTTGCCTTTGAAGCGGCGAATTCAGGTAAGTCGCGACTCGACGGCTTGCGTGACAGCCTTGTGTGTCCGAACGGCCGCGTCGTGGACATCCTAGGCGTGCGCTCTTTTTGCTGCGGTAGCGGTTGTCGAACGAATCGTTGCTATAGCTATTTCGAGCGCCGCGTCCGCGGCCTTAGCGTAAACGCCATAGCACGTTAGGTGTCGATATTCGTCGCGGGAGGAAATTCGTTTAGGAACATGTTTGTCTCGTCGTATCGAGGCGCCCTCATGCCCGGTATATATGCGTTGACACGCGGTAAAATGTCGTTGAACGCTCGTGGGAGTCAGTCGATCCAATTGGGCGGGTCGATGTACGCGGTCTTGGTCGAATCAACATATACTCGTTCACGCTCCCACCTTCAGATACTGCGTCGGCCGGTACTGGCGGAATGTTATGCTGCATGTTAGGGGTTGGTGGCTTCGTGTGGTCGCCGTCTATCTTCATGAGTAATTGGTTAACAAGAATATACAAGTCTTCAAACTGCGCTTCATATGGTGGCGCCCGGATTTTACCGTGGTCCTCCCTTGTTGGGTACAAGTGTTCTGGTAGATTATCTGCCATAGTTACCGTGTGCAGTGTTCGATATAGCTACACAATGTGCTAGTAGCGATCTTTCACCTTGCTAGATGCCGTTGCGTGACAGCGTGAGATGTGCTCGCGCAAAGGCATAAGGTGGACGACCTCAGTGTGTCGGCGCGTCATATCGGCGGGTAACGCATGTCTGCGTGTTTTTACCACTGCTGTGACATGCGTAATCTAGCTAGAGGTTCCAATTTGTAACGTCGTGGAAACGCCCGACTATTCTCGATCGCCCTCAGTGCAATTTGAACCTCTAAAATTTCAATTTGACCAATTATCTTGAATCTGGCGGTGCCGTATTGGTACGGGTAAGCGGGTACGGTAGTATCGGTGCTAATCAGTGCATTTTAAATAACTGTTCTTGCTCGGTCGCTCGCCCGCGCGAGGAACTGCCCGTCTCTCTCCGCTTAGCGAGGATCTGCAACGTCGCCTAGGCTTCCAGTCTGGTGCTCGCTTCCTTCTCGCACGCAACTTGCGTCTCGGTGTGAGTGAGTTAAACTTTTAGAGTGATATTGGAAGCTGCGTCAGGGCAGGTGCGAAGTGTACGGATGTTGAACTAGCAATTGCTTAGGCCAGGCACTGTCCTCTGGCCCACAGTTACTGTATGGCGCCACTCTCTCGGCCTGACAGACAGTCGGCTCTTGAGAGCTTGTCATTTCAACGTCTTTTAAAATCAGGACTATTGTGTGAACTCCAGCTACCCACTATCGCTTAGAGTTACCTGTGCGTTGCGTAGTTAGGAAAAATAGTTATTCTGTCGCAGTTATTCTGTGGAAAGACGTTTTTTAACAGTTTTTCTCAGCGACGCTGATCGTGTGAGGCCGAGCCCACTTGTTTGACTGTTTGGTGCGACATGCATTTGGCGAGGCTAGTGTTTTCGTCATCTTTGGCCGTATATGCACTGCACTGACGCTGTTGCAATTTGACAGCTCTTGACGGGCGGTGTGCCGAGTTTATAGGGGAATTGTGTCGCGTGTCACAGCTTTGGCGCACAGATGGTGGTCATGGCCAACCGTCAGCCCAGGGAGAACCTCCTTACCATTGTTGCTATTATTTTGGCAAAAGACGGAAAGGTAGACAAGCTGAAGAGTGAGCTGGAGAGGCGCGTGTCTATCTCAAGGCGGGAGCCGGGCTGCCGGCGCTATGACTTGCACGTCGACAACGTGACTCCTGGGAAGTTTATGACGTACGAGACTTGGGTCACCAAGGAACACTGGCAACGGCACATGCAGACGGACTACATGAAGGAGTTGATCCTTATGTCGGATGATCTCATGGAGGATCTGGAGCTGCTGGAAATGACGCAGATGTAGGTGGGGTGATGATGGCGGGCGGTGGAATGAAGGCAGCGGGAGCATCAGTGTGTGGACTCGATTACTCTGCCAATGATAACAACTGATGCGCTGATGAATCAATAATCTAACTATATGGCCTGAGAATAAGCTTGTCCTCGTGTTGAGCATTACCTGCATTCACTGAAAACGTGGGAGGGAGGATGCATGTTGAGAAGCATACGGCAGTTGCTGGATGTGCGTGAAGGGTGAACTTCTGATGCTTGTCCATGATGCTTTATCTTTCTGGATATGTTGCAGCCTCTGGGAAGGATGGATTCAAGTATGGAGTAAGAGAGGGCGCTTAGACTGCGTCATGTGCATGTTGTATGTCGCTTGCACACTCTATCTCATGTGGTGGGAATTAAGTGGGGGAGCTGATATCATTAGTTCCATTAACCCCACGCAGCTTAGCCCAGATGAGGTAGAAGCGCCCTCCTAACTGTGTGATCTGCTATCGCTACTTGGAACTGCAGTCGGTTGGAATCGCTGGTCCCTTCCGCTGTCGGGTTTTCGGTCCGTGTGAGGAGGGGGAGAGTTGAGCTTGCGGTCCATTCATCTTCATAAACGCGATTTATGTAGCTTAAATTTGAAATGTACGTAATATACTCTGTATTGTCGTCATTTTTAGATTTATTCTACTCAATATATATCGTTTTTGACCGATGAAAATATTTTTTGACTTTCCTTGGCATATGCATCCCTATATTATTGGAAATTTCTTCTCTGCGCCTGATCGTTACCCATATCGGTACGGATACGTACGGTCCTCGTATTGCAATCCGTGAAACCACAACTACTGTACGATGTACTGGTGTTCAAGGAGAGCTCGATGCTCGCGTGTCCGAGAGGATAGAGGATTTGTGGCTGCGGCATCTGCGCATCAACGCGCCGCCCGGCACCCATCAGCGTCGCGCACCGAGTTAACCCGCCTGCACGCATTGGCTACCCACCTCACTGAAAGGAACGTCCCGATAAAGTCTCTTGACGCATTCAAGATCTGAGATAAGCAGGAGGTGCGTTGCTTGTGCCACGCCTTCGTGATTGTGAAGTCCGCTGAAATAGGAGTCAGTTGCGCCGCGGAGCCAACTCGACAGGGAATACACTCGGCGGCCGTTGCCCAAACCTCATCTCACTAATTACCTCACGAACCAGCTCACGTCGAGCCTTTTCCCACCCCCACAACCCATTTCTCTTAACCCATGGAGGGCATGCGTCCCCCCCTCCGTTCTACACCGTGCTCGCGGCAAGCTCGGCCGAGCCGCTCCTGCTGCTGATATATAGTTTCTTCTTCCCGTACCCTTCCACGTTCCCACCATAACTGTGCCAAGCGTGGACTTTGCCCCTCTCCTCACCTCCAAGCAGTTTGCGTCTAGATCCACACACAAGTACCACACCTCTCTCTGAACTCTTCCATATCATAGCCGTAAACTGCCAGTCTAAGTGCATTTATTCCATGTCACTCAATAACAAAGGAATGTGGTTTTTGTGAATGATGATTTACAAATCGTTTTATCCTATTCGCCTAACATCCTGTCCATCCTTGCCTTAGTCTTTTGCGTCTGACTTGGGCTAATGCATGTGTTCCGTTGTGTGGTGTAGGGTGATCCGTTTGTCCAGGCACCATGGGTAACAAGCAGTCCCGCGAGCCGCTGACGGTGGTGGCCATCATGGTGGCGAAGCCGGGCAAGGCTGAGATCCTGCGTGCGGAGCTGGACAGGCGGGTGGTGCTGTCACGTAACGAAATCGGCTGCAGTCGTTACGACCTGCACGTGGACACTGCCACGCCCGGGAAGTTTCTGCTGTATGAGACCTGGGGGAGTGTGGAGAAGTGGCGGAAGCACATGCACACGGATCACATGAAGGCGCTGATCGCGGAGTCGGACAAGCTGATGTCGAGCCTGGAGCTGCTGCAGCTGAGCGTGGCGGGGACGCGCCCGGGTGGAGGGCTAGGCAAGTTTGTGGGGACAATGATCAGCATGGTTGGGCTGGCGGCTGTGGCTGGGTTTGTGCTTCAGAAGAACCCGGAGATGGAGAAGAAGCTGCGCAAGAAGATTGCCAAAGCGAGCAGGTCTTGTGCTGATAAGCTGGACCCTCTCCCTGCCGCCCCTCCCTCCTCACCCACCTCCACCCCCGCTCCCAAGGTCTGGAGATAGAGCAGGCCCCTGATTCGCGGCAGGCTGTCTGCGCGCTGGGAGCACTCCATGTCAGACGCGGCCACGGAAATTTCCCACTTAGTAGCAATTTAACTTTGATACCTAACCGTTGCAATACGCCAACCACGCCAACACCATCGTCATCGCCATCAGCACCGGCATAGGGTGACAGAGCAGCAACAGCAGCAGCAGCTGCAAGAGCCGGTCCTGCACCTCCTACAGACGGTCGTCTTTATTGCGGAGGTCAAATAATTGAATGTAGGATCGCAATGCAATGTGTGCACGAGGTATAGGTGATGGGAGCTTTACCCCTCACCCAATGGTTATCAAGTCCATCGTCAGGATTGTTTGGGTGTGATTACAGCTCGCATCAATTGGGTGCCAGTTTGTGCTGTCGGGTAGCAGCGCTGCCCCGCGCAGCACCGCCCTCCACAATGGGGGAGAGAGAAAGCGCGAGGAAAGCAATTAAATTACGCCAAGGCAATCGCCTCGATCTCAACCAGCGCGCCGAGGGGGAGCTGCTTGACAGCGAAGCAGGAGCGAGCCGGCGGGTTCTCGGGGAAGTAGCCACCTGCGATTGAAATACACAATTACCCGTGTACGCATACTTCGATAACAACCAGCATTTATGAGGGGGCCATTATTTTTCACACAACACCCGGAGGCAGAAAACGAGGTGGCCGCTCGTTTACATTCACACAGGAATTTATTTCGTTGAGTTGCGGAAGCAGGAGAAAGCACGGAAATACTGACAGTAACAAGTCGGCAGCACGCACCGTAGACGCCGTTGACGGTCGCAAAGTCGTCCATGTCCGCCAGTAGGATGGTGCACTTGACGACCTTGTCGAAGCCAGAGCCGGCAGCCTCCAGGATACCGCCCATGTTCTTCATTACCTACCAACGCGGGCAATGCAACACGACTAACTTAGCCTCGTTGCGTTTAGAATATCCCAATATCACCACCGCCGGGGCGAAAACACGCTGGAAGTACATTACCTGCTCGGTCTGTGCAGCAACATCAGATCCCGCAAAATCCTTCGTCTGTGGAAAACAGTAGTGGAGCCGAGACGCACATCAGTCATCGGCGAAGTCTGCTTCCGATGCCTTCAAAACATGCCTAAAGCGATAGGAATGGCCTATGATTCCTATAGTCACTACTCGGGGGAGTAGTGCTAATTGGAACGGCGAGTGGTGCTAATTGCGTTTGGGGAGATTTTGCGGTGAGTACGTATGCTGCCGAGGGAAAAAGTAGTGGTGCTACTTACCCCGGGGATGATGCCGATGCAGCCGGAGACGTATAGCGTGGAGTCCACCTTGATGGCCTGGGAATATGGGCCCAGCGCCGCCGGTGCCTTGTCTGCTGGCGCGGCGATAACCTCCTTACCTAAATATGCACCCATTAGGAGCAAGTTGGAGGGAACTGAGGTCAGCATGACGAGTGACCCATAGGGAAAGGAAGGCAGTTTTGCGTCGCCACTGCCCACTTATTTCAGAATTGCGGAAATGGGCAATGTGGCGTCCTCAAGGTTAGTTGGAATCCAACCCTACCTGCGGCGGTTGTGACGCAGCGGAGGGTGCGGCTTGATCGGCCGGCGAGCGGTGACATCGCCAGAGCACGACGGGCCGCCGGTGCTGCAGACGTACTAATAAGAGCCCCGGTGCGCTTAGTGATGCGGGTAGCTGCGAGCGCGGCCATTTTGAAGATTCTAGTGAAATATGTTTCAAAAGAAGTGCAAGTGGAAAGGGGCGGCGAGGCAGGGTGATGGTGGACAACGTTCAACTGCGGCTCTGCGCCTTCTCCTACTCCCGAGTCCATCGCTTGCTGATGTGAGATGGGCGATAGTCCACCGGAAAAACTAAGTAATCCTGAATAGAAATAATACTAATAATAATCTACATTATTATTTTATTATTATATCTATATTATTATTTTCGACTTGTTAGTAATCCTGAATAGAAATAAATACATACGCGGGTAGTAGATGATCGAAAGTCAGTTCACACATTGTCAATAAAATAATACTATTAAGTCTGTCAGTCTAGGGTTTATGGCTTCAGGATTCAGGGTTTAATTTCTGTTTAATTTAGATGTTTGATAAGTCTGTCCTAAAAATCTAAGTCTGGGTTCCTATCTCCGCGACGCTTTGCAGGAGGGCAGTGCCGATGTTGTGGCATGCCTTCCTGTTCCTCGGGCTTAGGTTTTTTCCTCTTTTCTTCTTTTTGCATGGTGGCCTCCACTGCTTTTTCTTGTAGGACTTTTTTTAATAAGTTTGTCAAACCTAACATGCAGATTTACATCTCGCAAATTTATTCAATATTCTATTGGCTAGACTTCGTGGCTCCACACCGTCATCTTGTTGTTTATGTGACGGTTACAAGTGCTCGCACGAACACCAATGTTCCTCGTGTAGGTGCTCGTCTCCCACTCCCGGGCAATCTTGCATCGGGAGCTCTACATAGCAAACTCGATGTGGACCTCCGCACTTCCGCTTCGCTTGGCATGCCATCGGTTCAGTCGGTTCACGACTACTATCCCTTCGCTCTTAATGATGGGGGCATGTTGGCGCGAGTGGCAGCTGAGTTGGTTGATTGCCTAACAATTTTGGTGGTAGTTCGTTGCTTCCCTGGCATGGGTGCCGCTGACTCTCGTTCTTTGCGTTCACACACTTATGTCCGTATGCAACATTTAGTTCGTCGCGCTACGTATGTTCCTTTTCGGTGTTTTTGTGGGGATTTGCGGCGATGATTCATGCAACGTCTTTTTCCTACTCTTCATGGTACTTTGGGTTCCTATCTTCGTAACCGTTTGCATGAGGGCAGTGCTAATGTTGTGGCATCCCTTCCTTTTCCTCGGGCCTAGGTTTTTCCCTCTTTTATTCTTTTTACTTGGTGGCCTCCGCTGCTTTTTCTTGTCAGATTAGATGTATTCAGGAGTATTAGACCGCGAAAAAACATATCGGACGGGCCGAGCGGGAGATACTATATCATTATAAATAACAGCGAATGTAAAATTCTGTTTCCAGTGCTTTTTCTTTCAAGAAATGCAAAACATAATTTTAGTTGGTCGCAAAAAAAATACAGTGCTCGAATACATTGATGACGTTCGTAACAATTTAGTGATGGTTGCCACTTCGTTCTGAATTTTTGCACGTAATTGAGGACCGCATTGTTGTCACTCCTCTCCTCCCGCAGCTTGTTCTCTTACCTTTCCTTCGCCCCAAATAAGTGTTCAACATTTTCACTTATGTCACTCTTATCTCTCTTTTTTTCCTTTTATTTCTATTCTTTTCTATTCTTTTCTTTCCCTTTCTTTTCTTTTCTTTTCTTTTTCTTTTTCTTTTTCTTTTTCTTTTCTTTCTTTCCTTTTTTCTATCCTTTTCTTTTCTTCAACCTCTCTCTTGTGTAGGGGAAGCGGTCCTTAAATTACCCTATTATCTGTACATATGATTGGAACACGGATTATTCTAGCGTATGTGTTGCCGGGTTTGCGGCGCAATATCATAACACTTTCGGTGCTTCACTAAAGTCTTTCTACTAACAATACCATGCAACTTGGCAACGTTCGCTTCACCGAGTAACTCGATCACTTGGTCCCATATGGTTATGGTCTCGAAATTGGCTATTACGCCGACAAAAAATATCGTTACATATGACCAACAAAATGGATATGGTGATGTGACATGTTTGCATTTGCTATAGTAACTTTTCAATAGTTGTAACTTTTCAATATTTGTTTCTTGCGCGGTTCGAGATGTATTACTATTTGGTTGGGAACTTCGCAAACTTAATCCATGTCTGGCGGGACGCACGGTGTCATGCTAATAAGTTCATCGATCCGTTTCCGTGACACCCAAGATACTCGTTAGCGCATTTACGCAAAATACTGAAACATTTTGCTAGCCGAAGACCACACACTATTGTTCTACGTGCGTTAAGTTCGCAATCATTTGACGATATTTCTACGTCCCCTTTCTCTATTATTGACGGGAATTGGACATTGCGAACCGCCCACACCCTATTCAAGCTGCGAAAGTACGGGATTGCTTTAACGAATTCTAACCGGCCCGTGCACGGGTACGCTTGAATGCCTCGTGTGTGGTGACAACTTTCACGCGAATTCCGTCTCCATTTGGGTTGCAAAACATAAAATATATTCTACTCATCCCCAAAATGTACGAAGTATGCTAATGCAACTTCTATGCCATCGCGAATGAGAGCTTTTGACATATCCATAACTTACTATTATCTATAATTCTTTGCACCCTTGGTTTCCGACATTTATTTTGCCAATTCCCAACAGGATGAAGAAAGAGAGCCACAATGGGCACATTATTTGTTGCTTTTGTCATGCTGTGATATTACGGTGCATTTCTGCTCTGATTGCTTTCGATTTATTTTTTGTTGCGCTTTGTATCTCTTGCTTATATTATGAACGCAGTATTCCGTTAATTAAGTGTATCTGTGGACTTTATTTTCAATTTGGATGAAACAATAATGGAGACGGGAGTGGTCGCCGTTTTGCTTACGAATGCTAGTGGTGGGGCCAATGTTCTTTGGGCAACGTGAGAAGGATACGGGACTATGTAGAGCGCCGTGGGTTTAAGGCAGCCAGTCGGGAAGCAACGCCATTATTCTCTTTGACCGCGCGTCTTTAGTTGTGCAAATAATCAGATGTGATGTGTCGATTTAATTTTGTTAAGAGTCACATTCAGCCAAAGATGCAAAATCACAAAATACACCACCTACGTACTATCAGTACTCGCCTTGTTAGTAAAAATGAGAATAGACTCTTCAAACGAAATCAGCAAACCAATCATTCCATACAACTCACATACTCTGAGTAGTACCTCTAGCTTAGTCAAAGAATATTGTACCAAGCATGTGACAACTCCAAATCAGTCGATCAAGCTCCCCGCGAGCCTCACCAAATCCCCCAAAACACGAAGTAAACTAATATCAAGAAACTTTATACGCAGTGTTACGTACGCAAAGTTACTAAACCCTGTAATCCAAATCTACAAGTATAAAACGCCTTGGCAACAAAGTCTATCCTCGTCTTACAAATCAATGTTGAGCGCGGCACTTGATGTTGAAGAAAAGAGGCGGAACAATGCACGATATCAGAGCTTTTTACGCGGGCGCCCTTTCCATTCTCAATTAAAAAAACTTCAATAGGAAAAAAATTAATTTAATCTCACTCATTCGAATGAGGATTTATTCAAGTGAACAAAAAATTTCACCATATTCCATTTGTATATTTAAATTTTTTGTCACGAGAAAATTGTGTGCGCGCAGCAACATAACCAAACCCCCGCACGGTATACCGGAAATTGAATCCGAGAGTGTCGTGAGAGGAACAAACAATCCATACTTGAGCTCCATGCATACAAACACCAATAAAATGTCGACGAGAGCGGCCTCCAGTGGACTGCGGAACAAACAATTTCAAATGCCGGCATATGGTAATAATTTCCGGAGGCTATAAGCTACAAATAACCAACCTAGGGAAGCGTGTGGTCGCTACACTTGTATTGTTGGCAAGTTTGAAGGGATGATAATTTTTTGACCTCAAGGAAACATCTCGACGATCGCCATCCTCCACAGCGAAAAGATAGCATAGCTAATGCACTGTGTCGGTGACGGGAGGAGGGGGGACTTCCCTTTTTTCCTCCATGCTGTGGTTAGTGTCATACCTTCGTGTGGTTAGTGCATTGTTTTGTCATATGCAATACTATCGGCACACGGACAGAGTAAAAAACCTAGAAACACTGATATGATTTTTGTTATCAGCATGGGTTATTATTAATTGAATTTTAAAACGCACCAAAGACACAAGGACAAGGAAATAGGGGGGATCAAGAAGGCGAGAATTCTTGTGAGCATGTGAGCACAGAAATATATATGAACTGCATGAAGGAGTTGAGCACATCCTCATTTACCAATTAAAGAAATACATTAGAAGAAAAATGGCAGCCGCCAAACATAAGAAAAAAGAAATAACACACAGCAATCTAGACATGCTGTGGGGCTAGGAAGAATAGTAATTGGTCTAGATACTAAACCAGTGGGGCAGAGGCATGCAACCATATCCGCACCACCATTATTTCAAATTGGATTTTTGAAAGTGTTTCGCGTTATTACCCGCCCGACACAACGTACGACACCGGTACAAACGTGTCTATAGGCACATGGACACAGCCCTACACAGTCAACCCCAGCCACAAGGGGAACCCACACCCTAAAGGTACACTAATTCTTAATCATGCGCACACACAAAATCAATAAACACACCCATACCCCCCTCTCACAAACCTCCAAACACGGCGCCCTACTTACCACGGCCGCCTCCGAGGGGCCGAATTTCATATTCAACACCAAACACACCTCTCTCACCCACATTCAATTCACACACAAATAATAGTTCATGTGGAGAGTCGACAACACCCGCCTCTTCGCGCACAACCCCACCCTCCGCTGCCTCATGTGTGGACAACTCATCATCAACGGCCACATGGCGGGTAACTGCCCCTCGATGTCATGCCTCCGACAAGACCGACACAACAACGCCCTACAACTGCTCCTCGCCCTACTAGAGCGACACAACGGCGGCTGTTGGGAATCCATCACCGTGGACATCGGTGATAAACCCATCAAATCCTTCGCCTCCCCCATTCTTATCAACACTCCCCATGACTGCCACCCGTCACCATGCAATGACATGCCTACCCGCCTTGCTGATGCCGACGAAGGCATATACCCCGACGCCCATATATCATGCCCCGCTGTCCTCCCCGATGAATTTTTTCCTCCCTCGCTCAGACCCCCCGCCCACAAACCCGACTTCGTCCGCCCCCTTTAACTCATATTCATCTGTCAATCGAACAAAAAGCGCCTATACTCCTCAATTAGAAAGATCAATATAGGAGAATGGAAATAATCCATCTAGACTGACCACTCGCAACCCGCACAACTCATCCGCGACAAATACACCCCGCTGGCCAACGCTCTCCGAAGTCACTGGCCGGGTAATGACATTGGCATTCTCCCCATCGTCACGAGCCGCACCGGCACGCCCCACACATCCACCATCACTAGCCTCACCTCCCTCCTCACACTCCGCACAACCCTCCGATAAACTCATCTCAAAAACACGTCTAGACACCACATGCATCCTATCACAAATCCGCTTACAAGATGTTCAATGGCTGCACCACCTCATGCTCATCTACCGTTTAAAATCCCGAACAACTACACTCCGTTCCTCACCTCAACACAATCGCACCCAACCATGCTGCACTACCACCATTGCCACGACTCGCACACCTCCATGGGGAGGGAGTTAAACTCCCCCAACACATTCTTGGCGAGGTAGGACTAGGAGGCTCACGGTCTAGCCCCGGCTTGTATGTTCCCTTGTTGGCGGAGCTGGAGGGCCGAGAGACAACAACCGGTTTTACTTGGTACATGTTGTAAACAATTTCAAGTTCAATTTCAATTACATATTATTACGGGTGCGGTTCTATTTGATGGTCAGATTGGGTAAATCTAATGGTTTACAACCCTACCCACCATGTGTACGGGATAGTAGCCCCGGCGATTGTGTTACCGTAGTTAGCGACGCGTCACACCTCCATGACAGCGATATTGTAGGGTGACGCGACCAACCAAGTAAAACAACCTTCACCACCGGACAACTCTAGCTAGGCGCTAGCTAGCAGCCATCCTTTAGCAGGTGCGATCCCCGAGTACTAGCACTCTCTGCTATCGCGCTCAGCCCATCTACCTCGCGCGAACCCACCCTCCTATCCGCGTAGTTATGCGCCAATCTTCCCCATGCATTGCCTATGAGGGTCTTTTCGTTATTATGTAAGTAATTTGACACATTTGGCAAACACGCCCTCGGTTATATGGTCATATTGAAAGTATAGAGGTTCAAATTACACTAAGGGCGAGAATAGTCGGGCGTTGCCACGACGTTACAAATTCTAACCGCTAGAGTACGCATGACACTGTGGGTAAAACATAGACATGTGTTACCCCTATATGACGCGCCGACACACAGAGGACGTCCACCTTCTGCCTTTGCGCGAGCACAGTTCACGCAACGGCATCTAGACTCTCGCAGTCTAGTAAGGTGACTGATCTCTACTAGCACACGGTGTAGCTACTATCGAAGACATTCACACGGCAACTATGGCAGACAATCTACCATAACACATGTACCCAACGGGGGAAGACAGCGGGGACATCCGAGCGCCACCATCGGCAGCGCAGTTTGAAAACGTGTATAATCTTGTTAACCTGCTGCTCCTGAAGGTAGACGGCGACCAGACGAAACCGCCAGCCCCTACCAAGCAGCATAACATTCCGTCAATACCTGCCGACGCAATATCTGGGGGTGTGAGCGTGGACGAGTACGCCATGCCTTTATGTGCTAATTCGACCAAGCCCGCGTACATCGACCCGCGCGACTGGATCGACTTAATCCCACGAGCGTTCAACGACATCTTACCGACTGTCAACGCTTCTATACCGGGCATGTGGACGCCTCGACAAGACGAGACTGACAGGTTCATAACCGAGTAAAAACGAATTTCCTCCCGCGACGAGTATCCACACCTAGCGTCCTATGGCGTTTACTCTCCGGCCGCGGACGCGGCGCTTGAAACAGCTCTGACAACGGTTCGTTCGACGACCGCTACCGAACCGGAACGAGCGCACGCATGGGATATTACATACGCGGCCGTTCGGACACATAAGGTTGTCACGCAAGCCGTCGAGTCGCGACTTACCTACGTTCGACGATTCAAAGGCAAGAAGGCCCTTACCGGAGAGGAGCGAGTCGCCGAAAGCCTCGTCTACTCCCGCTCCTTCGACACACATGCGACCGACCGCAGCACCAACGGCGTCGACGGCCTCCTCGCGGCCTTGGAAGACAAACGGATCGAGGTTAGTCTCCACGCGGCCGCAAAAGCTCAAGCCGCTCAAACCGTTAAGCAGTCGACGCCCGGCACGGGCGACGGAGGCAACCCCGACAGACCTACCGCGAGGCCGGACAAGAACCTCAAAAACAAGGAACTTATGGACAAGGAAAAACGCGAGAAGCGCGACAAGGACAAGACTCGCCAACACAAAAATCCCGAGCCCGAGGCAGAGGGCTGATGGTGTGCACCGCCGCGCCGATTCCTGCAACCCAGCCTCCGACTACATGCGACATCGCGTGCGGCGGAGCTAGCGCGAGTGGGAGAAAATCGGCGCGAGCGTGCAAACCCTACAGTGGATCCGGGAGGGAGTATCGATACCGTTCAAAAACAACCGCCCACCCCCACGATTCAACCAAGGAGTGTGGTTACTCGACGCTACCCCTGCCCAACTAGAATTCGTCGAACGCGAATTAGCGCGCTTTGTACATGCCGGCGCTTGGGAGCCT
Organism: Tetraselmis chui; assembly: GCA_026401115.1. Taxonomy (NCBI): domain Eukaryota; kingdom Viridiplantae; phylum Chlorophyta; class Chlorodendrophyceae; order Chlorodendrales; family Chlorodendraceae; genus Tetraselmis; species Tetraselmis chui. The sequence goes on from JAPMLY010000065.1 coordinate 202,344, forward strand.
TCGACTTGCAGCGACTACGTCTCCATGCTATTCCTAGTACCAAAACCGGGCATCAACCAGTGGCGATTAATCTGCGACCTCCGCCCACTCAACAAGTACTGCGTGCGAAAACGACTCAAGATGGAGACTCTACTCGGGGTACGGCACCTCACTCGAAAGGGGGAACTATATGTCTAGCTTCGACCTACAAGACGGGTTTTACGCACTGGAGATCAACCCAACGGACAGAAACTACTTCACCGTCAACGTCCGAGGCCAACTCTACATACTAGCGGGGCTACCTATGGGTTGGTCCCTATCCTGGTTCTATTTCTGCAAAATGACGCTAACATTCGTAAACTTCCTGCGCAACCCGGACCCCGAAGAGCATATAGCGCCGACGAACAATTGCTCGAAGACCTACCTTAGACGAACGCAGTGGCGCGGCGCCCGGATTCTACCCAACGTCGACGACTTTCTACTCTTCGAGTCAACAGAGGAAGAGGCGCTCACCTTACGCCACCGCCTGGCCTAGCTGCTCGATCGGCTCGGTCTCCTCCGCCACCCCACCAAGGGTTTCTGGGCACCGGCGCAAGTCGGGCACCACCTCGGTATCGACATCGACACAGCGTCAGGCTACTTCTACGCTCCGGAGCAAAAACTAACCAAGATTGCGCAACAAGCCAGACACCTCATCGGCAGAGCTACGCGGAACGCGCGCTGGATACCCGTAAAAGACCTACAGTCCCTTGCAGGTCAGGCCCAATACCTTTTCCTGGCAATTCCGGCGGCCAGATTCTTCCTCCGCGAACTCCACTCCGTCGTCGGCGAGAAGTGGGGTGGCCTCGTCCGGCTAACCCCCCAGCTACACCGCGACCTACAGTGGTGGACAGAGATGCCCAGTCAGTCCAACGGCAAGCCCATCCACAAACCCATAGAAACAGCAATCTGCACACGGACAGCTCCGGTTATGGATGGGGTGCGGTCCTAAACGTCGAGCACGTCGAGGCTCGAGGATTCTGGAGCAAAGAAGACGAACAACAACACATTACCTCGAAGGAGGTGAAGGCCGTCCGTCAGGCTCTCGAGAGTTTCCTACCACAACTGGCAAGCCGCAACGTCCTCTTGCACGAAGACAACCAAGCAATATGTCACATTCTGACAGGCCTGACCTCACGATCGCCAGTTATGATGGACGAAGTACGACGATTATGGTGCCTACTCGACACGAACATCATCACTATCATGCCCACTGCATCAGGTAAGCGGCCAACGTCTCGGCCGACAAGCTCAGTCGACACCTCGACAGCGACGATTGGCGACTAGACCCGGTATTGTTTGCAAAACTCGACACGAGGTTCGGAAAGCATTCTATCGACCGCTTCGCCTCCGCCCTCAACACCCTCCTACCCCGCTACAACGCATGCTGGAAGGACCCCACGTGCGAAGAAGTGGACGCCCTTCACCTCCTAGAACAACGACTAGCGCAAGGAAAACAATTGGTGCAACCCACCCATGCCCCTCCTACCCAACCTCGTCCAAAAACTTCGACAAAGCGGCGGAGCAGCTACCGTAGTCGCCCCTCGCTAGACAGGAAAGGTCTGGCACCATGCGCTTACCGAGCTGGCTTCCGAGGAGATCATCATCGTTACCCCTATATGACGCGCCGACACACAGAGGTCGTCCACCTTCTACCTTTGCGCGAGCACCGCTCACGCAACCCTCCCTCCCGATTCCCTCAATTAGCGTACGTACCGGGCCCTGGGCCCCTTGAGGGCAAAAAAAGTAAGAGATCAACACTTTTGGCAAACGGAGCCTCCCCCTGTTTTGTAAATGCTGAATAACAAAAATATACTTGTACGAATACTGCCGCTTTGTGGCGGCCAGCAGCGTCATGGCGGCCGTCGTCAGCTCATCGTCCAACGAACCAGTGACGTTGGCGACGGAGCCGCATAAACAACATCGAGCGACACGGATTCAGCCACCTCCACACTCTCCCTCCCACCTACGAATTTACACACCACATCGACGGGTTACACTGTTGCACGTCGCGGCTACTCTCCAAACGACAGGGTACTTTATTTCCCCCCCCGGCGCGATGGCGTTGCAGGCCTCGGCGCATTGGTGGCGACAGCTGGCGCTATCGGCCCCGAGACATCAGCTGCAGTCCCACCCGTGGCGCGCCTGCCGCTGCTTCTTCACTCCCACTCGCAGTAGCGGATTACAGTCACCGCCAGCGACGAGCCGTGCCCGTTCTGCAGTCGCCCGGCCCTCCTCCTCCGCCTCGCGCCTCCTCGCGACCTCCTCCTCCCCGCCGTCCGCGCCTTCCGCGCCCGACACCGCACCGACGCCGCCCGACTTTTGCTCCGGTTGCGGCGTCAGGCTGCAGAACAAGGACCCCGACCGCGCGGGCTTCTTCCAGGTGAGAATCACGGCTCGATGGCGGCAGGCACCTCCCTTCCTCGTGTGTTTCCCTCACGGAGGCATTTTCTTATTCGCTTCGACATCTTGTCGAGGTGATGTGTTGGCGGGATTCTTGCGTAGCACAGGGATTATGTGTCGATGGGGGTGAAAACTGCAAGTGTAAGGACATGAGTGGTCGGCGTGTTATTGAGTGAACGGACATCCGGAGGTGGGAGCGAAGGGGGGGTGGCGTTTGCGTGTGTGTGTGGGGGAGTGTGTGTGTGCGTGTGCGTGTGTGTTTGTGAGAGCGCTCGTGTATATGCACGTGTATGGATGTGTGTGTGGGGGGCATTCATGGGGGTGTGTGTGTGTGTGTGTGTGCGCGCGCGCGCTTGTGCGTGTGTGTGCGCGCGTGTGTGTGCATGTGCCTGTGTGTTTGTGCGCGCGCTCGTGTATATGCACGTGTGTGGATGTGTATGTGTGCGGGGGGCATTCGTGTATGTGTGTGTGTGTGTGTGTGTGTGTGTGTGTGTGTGTGTGTGTGTGTGTTTGCGCGCGCGCTTGTGCGTGTGTGTGCATGTGCGTGTATGTTTGTGGGCGCGCTCGTGTATTTGTACGTGTGTGGATGAGTGTGTGTGTGGAAGCTGGGGGGTGGCGTTTGGGTGTGTGTGTGTGTGTGTGTGTGTGTGTGTGTGTGCATGTGCCTGTGTGTTTGTGCGCGCGCTCGTGTATATGCACGTGTGTGGATGTGTGTGTGTGCGGGGGGCATTCGTGTATGTGTGTGTGTGTGTGTGTGTTTGCGCGTGTGTGTGCATGTGCGTGTTTGTTTGTGAGCGCGCTCGTGTATTTGTACTTGTGTGGATGAGTGTGTGTGTGGAAGCTGGGGGGTGGCGTTTCGGTGTGTGTGTGTGTGTGTGTGTGTGTGTGCGCGCGCGCGCTTGTGCGTGGGTGTTGTTTTGCATGTACGTGTGTGTTTGCGATATATCTGTAAATATGTGTTTTTATGTATATTTGGGGAATATGTGCGTGTATGTGTGTGTGTGTGTGTGTGTGTGCGAGTTTATATATTTGAGTGTGTTTGTGTGTGGGTATGTGTGTGTGAGTGTATCTGTCCTATTGTTTGTGTACATGTGCGTGTGCTTACGCGTGTGTATGCGTATACATGTATACGTGTCTGTGTAGAAACATGCGTGCGTGTGTGTGGGCTATGTGTGTGTATGTGCAAAAGCATGAATGAGCATGTGTCTGACAGTTGGTGAATCTCTGTGTTTGTGTTTTACTGGTGGGTCGGATAGCTACCCAAAGGCTGGGGTCTCCCTGCCAGTGAGAAGCTGCCTGCAGGGATGGAGCTGACGGAGGAAGAGGAGGAGGGCGTGCTGGGGGGCGATGCGGACAGCCCCGCACAGGAGGCTGGGGCGCCATTCAAGCCTGATGCAGAATCAGAATGGACCACCATGAAGCTGGATGAATTTGACCTCGCTGTGGAGGACTGGCTGGTGCGTCGACTGCACGCCACCCCTGCACTTTTCATCAGCCACACTCGGATGTTATTTTTCGCACCTCCACGGGCTGAGATGTCGGTGGAGCTATATGTACGTACGTACTTGCAAGGGGGTCAGACTGTGTGCGTGTGTGTGTGTGTGTGTGTGTGTGTGTGTGTGTGTGTGTGTGTGTGTGTGCGAACGTGCGATTCCATAACTTGGGGCTGTGCAAGGAGTAGGTGGTTGGCTGTTTGCAGACAGTCCACACTTCTCATAACAAACGCAGACTTGTGTTAGACACTACGCTACTGTTCTCTGAGAAGCTCAACTGGGGCTGACCAATACATCTACGGAGAGTGAAGGGAGCTTTGGTGAGAAGGGAGACGAAACTGAAAGGAATTGAGGGGAAGGGTTGAGGGGGGGAGGGGAAGTAGGTTGGGGCCGATGGTTGCGTTGGTGGCTGTGGTGCAGGATGACTATGAGAAGAAGAAGAAGAAAGGGAAGGGGAAGAAGAGCAAGGAGGTGGAGGAGGTGAAGGTGGACGTGTCTGGCTGGGGCAAGGAAGGGGAGGATGGGGAGGATGGGGAGGGGCCGCCGCTGTTCTGCGCGCGCTGCTACTCGCTTACGCACTACGGACGGGTTAAGAGCGAAGCGGCGGAGGCAAAGCTGCCTGACTTTGACATCGGCAAGAAGGTCGGCGCCAAGATCAATCTACGCAGGTTCAGACGCTCTGGTGAGCCCCCTCCCCCCCCTTTAACACACACACGTCGCATGGAGTACGTCAGGGGGAGGGGTGTGTCTGCTGTTTCAAATGTTGGTGAAATGTATACTAGAAGCGCCTAGCTGTGCCTCAACGCCTTTCTGCTGATTTCGCCCACGCGCACAGGCGCACACACAAACACGCACACACTCACTCACACACACACATGTATACTTACACACATATACACAGAGACACACACGCGCACACACTTATATACCTCACACACATACACACACGCGCGCGCGTACGCACGCGGGCATAAACATACACACACGCGCGCACGCGCGCGCTTGCGATGCGCTGTACTTTTTCACATATGTCATTAGCACCCACATGAACCTTTGGGCAGTACTGTATCGAGATGGTATCTGTGGCTGTGACCCTAAGGCGAAAAAGTTGATGATTTTTTTACTTTCGTTTCGCTTTTGCAATACCAAAACTTTTGCAGCGAAATTGGTGAGCTAACACACAAACAAACAGACGAATCGACAAATCGGCACACAAATTGACAGACAAATATGCAATCACGCAAAGAATATAAAATTGCAATATTGGGATGTTAACTGGGTTTATTTAGCCCTGGTCGTAACCCAAAGCTCAAATTTGATGGCACCTGTCAAATTTGACGACTGCCTCGTGACGCATTCCGACTTTTCAGCCCTTGTTATCATGTTACATTGCATATGACACAGCTGCTCTTCTTTTTGGGCGCTGCGGCGAGCTGATTGTGGGTGTTTTGCCCGCCGCGCTCGCTCGCAGTGGTACTGGCGGTGGTGGACGTGGCTGACTTTGACGGCTCCCTCCCCCGCGCCGCGCTCAAGGCGCTCCTGCCGCGCGACACCGAGACCGGCGGGCTCAAGACACCGCGCGACGTGGACCTCGTCATCGCCGTGAACAAGGTCAGCAGTCAGCACGGCCTCCCTCTCCGCACGCAACCTGTCCACCCACCACTCCTCCGCCAGCCCCCTCGACCACGGTCGCACGCTTACCGCCTCGCAAACAAACGTAAATGCACAAACTCCGCATATTTCTGAGCATTTTATTTACTTGGGTGGATATTTGAACGAATGTATTTTTTCACATTCTTCACTTTTTTGGGGACGTTGCAATTTTCTGCTTCACTTGGAAGACTTATCCGCGATTCCACAATGCACATTCCTCTTATGCCGCAATTCAATAACACGCTGAAACAAACCCTGAGCACAAATTTGTGAGGAACACAGCGACCAATGTTTTCTTCTTGAAAGTACTTGAATTATTGGCGTTCACCGTCAGTTTCTCCTCCTCATCACCCCTCTCCCCCATCGCATCCCTGACGCGCTTAATCGCCTCACCTGAACCCCTCGCTTTATATTAGAATATTTGCATTTTTATTCACTTGGATGACTTTCCCCCCGCAATACTACACAATCTACATGAATGGATATCAAAATACACAGACACAAATTAGGTTTCGGTAGAATGAGCACAGTTATCATTTTGAAGCCATTTGATTCGGCGCTTGTCACCGCCCGTCCTCCGCGTGTCCCCGAGTGGCCCGTAATTCCTTTTGCCTCTCGTATTTTTGTATTTTCTTTGTATTTTTGTAATCATTTTTATTTTTATTTTATATACGCAAACCTTATTTATGTCTCTCACTATTCCATGGAGGCCCATAGTCGTGACACTAATTTTTCACACACACACACACACACACACACACACACACACACACACACACACACACACACACACACACACACACACACACACACACACACTTTCTTCTCTCTCATTATGTATTTTTTGTAATTATGCACACACCCCCTATGTGTCTCACTCTATATTTTTGTAAGCACTGAAGTAATGCTCCTGTACCTATCGTAGCGATGCGCAGTAGTTTAATACGCATCCTAATCCCAATTCCAATGAGTGCGCAATACACCAATTTTATGTTTTTCCCAAATAAAAAATATCGCATTTGTAGTACCAAAACCCAATCGAGCTGATGACAAGGGGACACACACACACACACACACACACACACAGATTTTAGCAAATTAATTCCCCCGCGTGTAACACAAAAAAATCGACGCACCGCTGATTCGGCTCCCCATTTACTCGGCACTGCTCGACCTTATGCTGCACACCCCTCCATCCTCCTTAGGTCGACCTCCTGCCGGCGGAGGCGACCGCGACCCGGCTGGACCAGTGGGTGCGGCGGCGGTGCAAAGAGGCAGGCATCCCCAGGCCGCGCTCCGTCCACCTGGTCAGCTCCACCAAGAACCGCGGGGTGTCGGGTATGCCGCCCTCCGCCGTGCCCTCCCCCATCTGCCCGCTGATGCACGCATACCCTACATCCCATTCCAATCAGCTCTCATTTGCACAATAAATTCGTTTTTGCACAAATGACTTTTTTTTCCGCGTTCCTATCTTTGTTATTTATTTATTCTTTAAGATTTTTTTTTATATTGCCTACGGCATTTTTAGATGTTTGTGATATAAGAGTCGGAATGAGCTCTCAATTTTGTCAATGAACTGTTTCGCTTCGTACCGGCTAGGTTATGTACCCCAGCGAAGGCCTATTACTCGCAATTTACATTTTTTTTTTCATATTCTGAGTTGCGCCTTGAGGCGGATGCCTCTCTGCGGGGTGAGAGGGCTAAGGGATGGCGGTGAGCATCCTCCCCCGTTGACGGTGGCGCCTGCCCCGCGTGTTTTCCTGTTTTGGCAGGTCTGCTGAAGGATTTGGGCGATTTGGTCGGCAGTCGCGGCGATGTGTGGGTGGTGGGGGCGCAGAACTCGGGGAAGAGCAGCCTCATCAACGCGCTGCGGGCGGCACGGAAGGCGAGTACAGCCTTTATAGACCACATTTGGGTTTGCCTAAGGGTTGCATTCTGAATTAGGTTATGAAACCCTAAACATTGATTAAGCACCCACCTTCTCTACCATTCATGTTGCTCACGAAAATTATCGGGGTTTTAGGTGATAGCTGTCACGTCAATAATGTAATGGTTAATGGTATAGAGTGGATGATATTCGTCTTTAAGAACAACGCAACGTTACTATGGGTGGGGTTCACACTTCCACAGCTACAACGTGACATTTCAAACATTTGTCCACATTATGATGAGATGCGCAAGGACAAAATTATTTAAAAGCGGCAAAAATGGTACAACTACGACTGCTCGTATTTGATCATGTTTGTTGGCCTGCATGTCCTTTGCCATGCGTTGACGTGGCGTTACCTTGTCATATCAACCCTACTTTATTACACGCAATGCGGTTTCAGAGGGCGGAGGGCGCGTACGGGAAGATCGACCCGAAGCAGCTGCTCACCATCGCCGCCCTCCCGGGCACCACTCTGGGCATGATCCCCGTCAACGGCATCATGCCCACGGGGTGCCAAATGTTCGACACCCCCGGCGTCCCCCACCCCTTTCAGCTCACCTCCATCCTGACGGGCGCCGAGGTGCGGTGCCACCCCCAACCAACCTCCTCTCTTATTGTTTCTCAGTTCTAAATATTTTATTTTTCAACAACAGGTATCGATAAATCGGCTGCTGTCTCAGGGCGTACCCAATCCTGCCATCTATGTCTCAGGTTTTGGGTCTCACGCCGGCGGGGCCCTTATTATCCATCCCTCTCCGTTGGCAGTAACAACATAATAACAAGCATAGATGAAAATCCATCGCTACAACTACACAGATGAAAAATAATCATGTCGCTATCTCCACGATTCTCGGTTCTAAACGAGTCCACCGTTTTTATCGTCAATGTCCCACCGAGTGCAACCCAATGTGCAAAACACCGAGTTTGCAACCTCATGATCACTAACGCCAACAAATAATAAGTCGGTGTTTTTGTAAACAATATCAACTCTAATATTGACAATTTCATAAAGGCCACATCATGCATGAAGTGCGGGAAAGAGCTTTTGGCGCGTCGATGTGTCGAGCTTGTTGAAGTAAGGTCGGGTTTGGCTGTTGGTCGGTTGGCTAATAAAAGCGTCGGTCGTCCCCTCTTCCCTCACCTCCAACCCGCAGTCAAGCATGCTCCTGGCGAAGCGCAAGTTCAACCCGCGCACCTACCGTGCGGGGGCGGGCTCCACCGTGATGTTGGGGGGAGTCGCGCGGATCGACATCCTTGAGGTACGTGCACCCTCCCTTTTGTTTTACTATTATAACACCACCAAATGTGGGAATGAACCAAAAACTTTTGTCATTTTTTTGTAAGTATATAATTTCCTCGTTTTCCATTTCGGAAATGAGTATGCCGCGTAGTGTATTGAGAAGGCGAAGAGTGACCACAACAAGCATTTTGCCATATTTAGTTCTTGTTTACCAAATTAATTGAATGATTTAGGGCTCACAGGCTTCTTTGTCATTTCAAAACGTACCGTCTTTGCTCTGTTAATCAAAGCAATCAAATTCATCGTGCAGCACGTCTATCGCTATTTCTTCATTCATTGATAATCATATTTATATTAGCAGTACCAAAACCTCATCACCGCTGATTGTAAACTATCATGGATTATTCTATTCTACTAATAATAAGTTTGCCTACATTATATTTCTCAAATTAATACGTATTATGATTCACAGTGCTATTCGTTTCCAATACCCGTACCCGTACTAGTGTGTGCTCTTTATTTTGGTTCTGTTTGATCACATCACATAAAGTACTGATGAACTCTTCAATAATATACTATCTTTGTACATTTCACACTAATTGTTTCCTTATTGTGCTTGATTACACTTTAATATATTTATTTCGATTTACTTATTTTTATTTTTATATTTTTTTCTCGGCGTGCTACCTCGCGCATGTTGCGTCCAGTATGTAACGGTAGTACCTGCATCGCCACTGTCGCACTAAGCCTTTGCTCTCACCGACCTCGCGACCTGCCGCAGTGCCCCGGCGCCACGCTCTACCTCACCATCTGGGCCAGCGACGAGCTCTCCACGCACTTGGGCCGGACGGAGGGCGCAGGCGCGTTGTGGGGCAAACACGCGGGCTCCACGCTCGTGCCGCCCAACGACCCCGAACGTGTCGACGCGATCGGTCGGCTCGAGCCGCGCGAGGTGAGCGCTGCGTCGCTTTGTCGAGTACTAAGATATTTACAGTTTCGTCGTCGTCAGTTCGTCACTCCGGTGGAATGTTTCGTAGGGCCTGCACGAAACGAGTCGAGTCGAGTCGAGGTCGGTGTTCGTCGACTCGACTTCCTCGCTGCGCTGATTTTACGGGTTATTAGTGCGATGGACTTATTTTCGGTCGTCATTTCCTCGGCGCGCAACATTTTGTTCTCTCTGTCGTTGTCTGTTAATTTCTTGATTATAAGCCGAACAGGAAAAGAAGGCATAATTAATGATTCGGAAGGGAGGAAAGCGAAGGAGCACAAACGAGGGACGGACTGTGACAAAGCGGGCTGTTTGTTTTTGTGTAATTTCGGCGCACATTGTTTTGAAGCTGTCAACAATAGTTTTCTTTCAAATAAATCAAAAAGCGCCTCCCAACGCATGTTATATCACCCAATCATTCTCACTCTCATTACTACCCCTTCCCTTCCCCAGCCTCCCTCCCTCTTCCCCCACTTTCCTCTCGCTCCCCCCCACACCTTCCTACCCCCTAATTCCCTAAGTCACTCCCCTCCATCCTACTATCCTTAGTTTTCCCTCACCAACGTCCATTCCGAGTCATTGCTCATATTTCTTGCACTCCGCCATCGCCCCTCGCTCACATCATCCTTCATCCCCCTGTCGCACCACAGATGACGCACCAACACTGATGGCCCGGCATGCACTTCGTGTGCCAAAGTGCACCAACAGTTGGAAGTGATTCGGCCTCTGCACATGTTAATCAAAATTGTTACTTTGTTGATGATTCTTTTTTCTATATATATTTTTGTATGGCCGCCACCGTCATGGGCAATTTTCCACACAGTTTGGTCAATACTTTATGACGAAAGGTATGACGCGGGAAATTTTGTTTTTAACTGCTGTGTTTTCCCCCGGTTGGGCAGGTGGTGGTGGAGGGCGACAGTTGGACCAAGTCCAGCGGCGACATCGCCGTGGCGGGGCTCGGGTGGGTGTCGGTGGGGGTGACGGGGGAGGCGGTGTTTCGGGTGTGGGCCCCGGTCGGCATCGCAGTGACGACACACCAGGTGAACGCCCTCCCCCAGCTCTCCCTCAATCATCTCACCCACCACACCCCCTCGTTGCCCCCATATGTGTGACCAAAACATATTGCTCACTCTAATGTATGTACTCTTACTAGTTTTCATGTTTTGGGGGATTTTTCTTTTCGGCTTTTCTTTACACGCCGCAAACTTCAATGTTTTTTTCTCTCTGTTTGCGACACTATTTCCGGCTTCCACTTTTGTCTGCCTTTGGCTCTGCATATTTTGTTCATTAATTTCCTGTAATTAATCCGTTATTCAGTTATGTTTGTGGCGACCTTTCGAACGCAAAAGACGTCGCCCCCACCCCCCCCCCCCCCTTCCCCACTCCCGAACCTGCGCGGTGTAACTCCGTCGGTGGCGGCGAATGGACGGTTTGGGTGAGTATCATTGATCCGGGTGCCGTTGATCCTAAATGCGAGGTTGAGACATTTCGTCTCAATTTTTGGAGCATTCTGAGAAAAAGTCGTCGCTAGTTTTATGATAATATGAGAGCGCCGCAAATTGTGACACAACAGCGACACGGTGAAGTTGCATTTTGAGCTGTGGCGAGCCGCGCGTCTTTGTTTTCTTGGTCGTTATGTAGTGTTAGCGCCAAAAATGGAGGGGAGGGAGAAGGAAACCCTATTCCTAAGACCTAGATGGCAGGATGGGGAGGCGCATGAGGCAAGAGGTCGGAAAACCGGAATTGTTGTGAAATTCGAATCTCAATTTGATATCATGTGTCTCATGCAGAATGCCTCAAAAGAAGAATGCCTCATGGACAAACCCTAATAAGCACCTAAAACTCCGTTATTCGAAGACCATTTCCGTTGCCCCTCTCATTGTTCCTCGCCATACATGAGTATCATCAATTCAACCCCCAAAAAACTGTCCAATGTGTTTCCCTGTTTTCCGATCCCATCAAAGACCGATGCGTCATAGCAATGTCATCTACTCTTGTCAATTATTGCACCTTTGATGTGCATCCATGTTTCGGCGCCCGTTTGGAACTCACGAGCACTCTCGTGTATTTATATTGTTCTGTCTAATATGAGCGTCGCGCCCATCATTTCATCTCATCAACATTCGTAAACAAATTGATTCATCGTTGCGACTTCCAAAAAATACGCAAAACGCCGTTGATTGTCATTTCTTCTTCGTATTGGCATAAAAGGTACTCTGTTTTGTCTCATGTTTGTCCTTATTCTCATTTAATAACTCTTTGCCAACTCTTTGCGCCGCTCGTCTGACCCCTCTGACGCCCCCCCCCCCCCCCCCCCCCCCGCCGACTACTGCAGCCATTGTTGAAGCAGTTCGCCAAAACTTTTTGCAAGCCGGGCTTCTCGCTCGCAGTGGGCGCGGGGGCTGCGGGCGGTCAAAAGGGAAAGGGCGGCGGGAAGCGGAAGAAGTAGTAGTACGTCTTGACGAGCGACCACTTCGTGGCGAGAATGGGAGGGCCCTACCACTCATGAGACAACAACCAATGGAGAAGTGGCACATGTTGTAAATCATTTTCATTTTTACGCGGCGGCGTCAAGCCAGCACACCCCATTTGTCAAATGACCCCCCATGAACGGCGGCACGCACTGTTTGTCGCCAGGTGTATCTCCTTGGTCGAAGAGTACCCGGTCCAAACCCTCCACGTTTTTTTTCCTACGACATTATAATTGTGCGCTGAGAGGGCCGAGAGACAGCAACGGACCCCGGTTGCCGGTACAACACTTTGCCCAACCTTTTTTCTTTTTTTCAGCACACATCCCTCAATCCTCTCAACCAAAGCTGGCGCCATCACCATCAGTTCCTTGTCCTTCTCCAGTGCCCTCCACCCATCCATGAAAAATACACTGTCACCCAAACTTTATGACCCTAAAACTAGAGTTGCCCGGTGTCACCCCCATCCCCCTTTCCCCTTATTCTATACACCACCCGTTTCCCCTCCACCTTCATACACACACACACACACACACACACACACACACACACACACACACACACACACACACACACGCGCACACACACACAATCACACTCGGCCTTGTGTAGGTTGGGTTATTAGTTACATTTATATACGATTGTTGTTATAGCTCCCCCCCTCCCCCATCAACAACAAAACATTGGTTGGGAATGCACACCCCCTTGATTCCAGTTCACCGCTCGCATCGTCCATCGCTTCCGCACGCCATAATATGGCACCGATACATAACTCACAATAGTTTTGTTATATTGCGCAACCCTTTCACACCACACACAAAAACAGACACTCGCGTACATAAATATACATTACCTCTCTCTAGCACACACACAAACTCACACACTACAGGATCTCTTTCACACACACACACACACACACACACACACATTACAGGATCTCTTTCATACACACACACACACACACACACACACACACACAGCGTGACCCTGAGAAGATCTTACTAGACGAGACAATATAGAGCTCCCTATCCCAACATTCCATTGCATTTTGCCGATTTCACTATAGACAATTTCGCTACGAGGCTTGAAGCAGTGGAATTGCGCATGCCACTACAACTCTCGATGGGTTGCCAATTACCAATTGGTTGTTCACATAGAGCTCCACCGCAAACAATGTTTCCAGTCACACAAGCAAAGACTCCCATGCCCTAAGGAACTCAAGGACGGCATCAAAGTTGATGTCCTCGATTTACGCATTCCGGACTTTTTTTCAGTTTTCTCCGTTGTTGCACTGCATATCGAACCAAACTGAACCATATCCGAAAAATAAGTGTATAATTCAACGAAAAGGGAAGTCGCACAATTCCAATTTTGCCGTCATCAGTCGCGTTCCGCTTCCTCGCAACCGCCTCAGTCTAGCGTTTACACTCACTGGCCAGAATTCACATATTTGTTCCTTTAACGCAGCGCAGAGTCATTCACAGCGTCAAGTCACCGCGCCACAATATCATATTGAAAATTCTGGCAAATTAAATGAAACGGTAACACAAGTTGTAATTACTGCCCATCTCTATGTATACATTTTCTAATGGTAACGTTACATTTTTGTTAAAAACTATTTTAGGAGCAGCATGTTTGAATTAATGGACAATGCGCTTATTTTTCTTTGCAATCCAACTACAAGAAAATTCAATGCATGCTCGAATCAGTGTACGGAAACTTTTCAGTCGTCATATTTTATCTCATCGACTTGCTGATGATTTTGCGGTTTGCAGATATTTTGTAATAAATTATCAAAATTATTTAATGCGCGCAAGTCATACGGTAATCAAAATCATAGTAATGCGCCTCCCTCGCCCATCGCCTCCATCCGTTGATTACATTGACTGTCGAGCCTCGCCTTCAACATTCACCGTCGATAACAGGCAAGCAGCTCACGAGGGATTGCCCGCGAGGGCATTAATACAAAACGTCGAAATTATAAGATCCGACAAACAACGAAAGTTAACGTACGCTTCGACATTTCGTCACTCGTTCGTTTATCATTCGCATCAGTTGCCAAACAGCCAAAACTCGGCTCGTCCGCTGCTCGTGGGTGACGTCTCACACCTGTCTCGGCGCCGAACCCGTCGCAGAGTGGCAGCTGTCGGATGCCGGAACGGGTCAACAGCTCCCCTCCGCCGAGACTCAGCGATCTGCTTCTATTTCTCTGTGGTTGTTTCAGTCATTCTAGGCGCTTCAAGAAGGCTCCCACCTTGGTGCGCGCCCATCGGTTGTTCCCCCAGTAGCCCCATCCGTCCATGAAGCGCACAAAGTCGGCGAGCGCGTAGTCAAGGTGCACGTGTAGTACTTCCACGGTGTACGTGGCGCCCAGGCCGCGCGGGGACAGGCGGGCCATCAGCTCCGCGTGGTAGTGGCCCAGCAGCTCAGCCTCCCGCGCCGGCAGCAGCGCCGAGTCGAGGCCCGAGCAGAAAAGGTAAGCGACGTCCTTGGCGCCCAACCCGCGACCGCAGTATTGAAAGTCATGCGCCGCGCAGCGACGGCCGTCGGCGCTGAACAAAAGATTTTCCTGGCGAACACCCAACATCAGGAGCACAGGTCGTCGGGATGAAAACGCTTTGTCTTGCTTTGTTCTTAACCGGCTACTTAGATAACCAAAACTGTAATACGGCGATACAATAAGTTATTTCGGATTAATTCGCGAACGCAACAGTGTGTCATCGTAGAGTAAGTAAAGGCTCTCAACAAAACAAGCCTAACATCGTATCGAATTTCACGTCCCTTTGTTGTATTCTTCGAAACAATTTCATAGTCACAATCATTAGAAACACGCGCACCCTGTTGATGACTGCACCTGTTTCATCCCATCGCGGCATTCTGGGTTTAGCGTATCCCTAAACCCTAGTGAACCTGACAGCCAGATAAGGTAGTCAAGGTTTGTTAAGCTACTCATCTGAAGGAGATGACTTATTTCATTTACAGAATGCATACATTTTCAGTAGCTGTTTCGTTTCTCCGCAAAATTTTGTAATACAAATTTCCCACTTCATGTTTATGAATAATAAATGGACTTGCATCATGATTAATTTGAGCTTGTGTATAATGATCATCACTTATGTTGCTGCGTGAAGCAAATAAAGGTGACCATCAGGGACGCACCTCTTTAAAGTCGCCGTGCACCACCGTCATGTGGTCCTGCACACCCTCATCGCGCTCGCCCTTCAAGTACGTGTCAATCTGATGCGCCCGTTTACCACCCATATATGGCACACCGTTAGAATAGCATAACACTGAGCAAACAAAGAACATTTGCTGTTACATTAGGAAAAACGTGGACAGGTAATATAAATAAAGAGAAGTACGAAAAGATATACCAATACAGATCACAAAATCGGAAAAGGCGAAAGCGAGAGGTACGAGTATCACCCCGAGCAACGCGAATGAATAAACGAAGTGCAAACGCGGAACACAGACGAATATTAAGAAATGGAGGTTGCTACTATGTATGTAGTCCTGAAAGTATGTAAAGAACAATGACGAATAAATGCTATTGAAGAACATTAATGGTCATTTAATTCAATTATAATGTAATCAATTGATTCAATATTTCATTTATGTAGCAAAATTAGTATGGGAAGGACAAAATGATTTAAAATAAGGGCGGAGTCGTGGGTCTACGTTACATTACATCCATTTCCTAGCATCGCCGTGCGCTTCGCTTGCAGCAACTATGCTAAATCTCAGATCCACAGGACATGACAGGAATGAGAGGGATATTTATCACAGCATAATTACCTCAGATAGAATGCACTTTCTTACACGTCCAAAAACAGAAGCAAACCAAAATTAATGCCACTGTCTCTGTAATATGTCAAAGTCTCCGCTTCCATGCTTTTGAATTTCTTCAATTTCGTGTAGTCATTTGTTATGCGGCGTAGGGGGGGAAGTATGACGACATTGCTCAAAACAACTGCTTACTTACATTGAATTGTAATATGATGATTTAATTCATGGAGGCCCTTCCAGCTGTGAGCCCTTCCCATCATTTCTTGTTATCCGCCTTGGGAATCAAACGGCAGCTTACGAAAGCGTACCGTATTTTCGTCAAGGGTCGTACTTCGTTGGTTCGTCACTGTTGAATCAGTGATATCAAATAATAAACAACTTCTCTAGAGCACTTTTACCTTCCCTTTTCCTTGATCCTATCATATCATTTTCCCACAATCTGCCTGTTTGTACCTTGTCATAAACTGCATTGTAGTGGTAACCTAAAACACGGTAATATTAAGGGAATGGACAATTGTGTTATAGACAACTGGGAGTATCATAGCCACATGGACAGCTGTAAGTGGAAAAACTGAAAAGAGGGAAAGAGGTACACGAGTTGACGCGATGGTTTGGAAAACATTTGCGAACAATGTATCATCAAAACATTTCGTTCTCCCGAGGTGAGCGGTCTGTTTAACCTCCTTTAAAAATTTCTCTGCAATGGTTCAGGTGTAGACGTTATTCGGTTTACGTACATGTGCTGGTGCCCTTGTTGTACGCGTCGCTGCGACGAGAGCGCGGTGGTGCGCGGGTCCAATAATAGTAGCGTTTCGAAGATTTGCTTACAGGACCGTTGATACAGAGGCGCCCAATTTATAAGCAGGAACACATAAGGGTAAAATTACGGGCTGTTTGTAAAACTATATTTTGTTTGTCGTTGCTTTATTCCATATTTATGAACAAACATTTTTTTATCATGGTTTGATCGGGTAAGACAGGGCGAAACCTTTTCCGCTGACGCAGCCAACGCTCGCCACTCCATTGCCTGAAATTCCTCTTGCCGAGTATCGAGGTACCAAAAGGTACCCTGCCGCCAAAGTCCCTCCGGCGTAGGCCGCCCCCAAAAATGTGCATGAAAGGCCGCCAACCAGCTTAGCGCCGCCTTGGCTTGCACCAGCGTCAGGTCGCCACCGGCACTGGGATACTGCAAACGCCCGCGTCGTCCACAACCGGTCGCAACAACAATTACCGCAACAAAATATCAAACAAGGATATGCATGAAATTAACACACAATTTTTCAAAATGGTAATTAGTTCTGAAAATGAACTATTCAAATTCAATTTAAGTTGCGAAGTCCGAAAACTGACATTTTAGAAATTGTTGGAGATTAGATACAAAGTACGGGTACGTGCGAGAGGGAAGAATAATTGTGAGAATTGGACGGAAAGAAGAGAGCGCCTCTTAAAGCAATGATGAGCCGTGTTAATTGCGGCCATTTTATGAAAGTTCGTAGGTCGCGTATCTAGTTCTTCGTGCTTGTAATTGAAATTTAACAGGGAGCCCCAAATTTGAGAGATCAGATCAGAGTTGGGTCACAAAGAGTGGTTACATTATGTCATCGCCTAATATGCCTCCGAATACTGACCGTCATTCCTCAGAGTAAGGGGGAAACCTTTAACTTTGCAATTATGCGAAAGACCCAAAAATAACGGTTGCATCACATTTAGACATTTATCTGCAAAAATGCACAGAACAAGGTATGCAGATTTTTATCTTTCTTTTGTGCTATAACAATAATGGCATTGTTTATAATTGTTGAAAGGAAAATGCCTTAAAAAATTAGGGCTGTCGCGAGCGCCTTCGCCAAACCCCCCGTAGCGAGTGGGGCGCCAATGGTTCCGTTAACAACCTCGGGTGCCCTTGCTCAGGTTTATCCCGCGCTTTTTCATCATTATGGGTTCATTTTTTTTATCATAATAATGTGTGACGTGTGGCATTTCGTTCAGGATGAGGTCGTGACGAGTTTTGTGACAATGCTATCGGCGACATATTCGTTGACACCCTTTCATTCCCTCTTCCGTTTTTGCTTTCCTCCCTTCTTTCACGTATTATCTGCCGGGTTTAGGGTTTGGGAAGGGGGTTTACAGAATTGTCTGATCGTTACAGTACTTGATTCGAAGTATCAGCTCGCGTAAACTTTATTTCAATTTTTGGGGCAACACATGGAAGGGGGCAACTGATCAAAGTAGTGGTAGTATCCGTACGCAGCATGAAGAAATAGCTTGACATCGATTATTATAGTTTCTGTCTGTGAGTGATACCATATTTATATGTGATCGGCAATTAATACTCTTACAAGAAAAGGCAGCGGAGGCCTCAAAGCAAAAAGAAGAAAGGAAGAAAAAACCTATCAGCCCGAGGAACATGAAGGCATGCCACAGTGTCAGCACCGAGTCACATGTATCCATGTGGCTGTCAAATACTGTGTGTTGAGTAAATGTGTCACTGGGGATTTTTATTCACGTAGTTCTTTGTGAGATGGACGGCGGACGACGCCGTGAATTACGGATGGGTTGAGCGACGAGACGCCGACAGCTGAGAGCAGCTAACCTACCTCGTCTCGTTGATCCTTCATTACCTGCGTGGAGAGGGCCATAATCTTTTCAGCCCACTCATGGTCCCATATACACAGCAACGAGATGAGGCGGGGTGGGCGCGCAGGCGGGCGCAGCAGCGGCTACGGCGGGCGGGCGGGGGTTGAAGCGACGCCGCGCACCAGTGTTAATTGCCCAGCGCCATCGCCCTCGACCAGCAGTGGCTCCGGCACCCCGACACCCTCGTCCAGCAGTGGAAATGCGAGCTCCCTGTAGAAGAAGCCCTCATTCACGTAGCTCCTGTGCGGGATTGAGTTGGGAATTGAGCCCGTATCGGAGGATCGACGACAAGCGAAACACTTGTTCGGGGAGTATCTAATGTACTTGCTTACAAAATCAGATAGCCCTGGTGATTTTGTCTATTGGCTTCCTTCTTCCACAGCCGTACCTCAGCTTCCGTTCGTGACCGACGCCAGAGTCGCGTGGCGCCTGTACGCGCTTGACAATCATTCTCATATTCTCCGCCCTGCCTCGTCGGTTGCCTTTCCTCCCACTGGAAGCTCCATCTGTCGGAAGCTCGACCAGCACTTCGCTGATGGAGCCGTACCCCGCCCAGAGACTGCGAAGCCGCGAATGGCGAACCACTCGCGACCCACTTGGCACTGCCCGTAGCACCACCTCCTCTAGTCCGGGCATGATTTCAGCAAGCCCCTATCACTGAGCTTCGTTGACCACGTATGGCTACCGGAGGCATAGGCTGAGAAAGCAAAGCAGCGGCTGATAAAGCGCCGTCGTCGTCTTGGTTGAAGCACGGGGACGAGTCAGTGTCGGTTAACTTGCGAGTTCGGTCATCCCGTACTATAAAATCCTGAAGAACAACAGGTACATCAGCAGTACCTGTAGCAGTTTAGCACTTTTTCGTTTTACTTAATTACAACAACATTTTTGATACTGATACCGGGATTAAATGCTTATTAATGGACCTCTTAATAGAGTACTTCTCTCTTCCCATAAGGTCCGTGACTAGCGACACGCATTAAATTACCCGTCACACACTGCCGCGGTGGCCATGCAACTCAATATCTGGGGGAAGAATTGTGATTTGCTAACAACACACCACGGCGCGGTGCTCACTGACATAGACACCTATATCGTCGCGCCCAAATTAATACGGGCACACACGTTGGATTTGCGGGGCATATTTTGCGGGCCGAAACTCGTGCATATGCAGGTTATGCACGCCTCTATGCGAAGCTCGGTACACTTAGTGTCGCGACAATCAAGGAGACTACGCGACACTGGATTCTCCGTATGTTTGCACAAGTGCTCTAGTATCCGATGAGTGCGTTGCGCCCGGCCGTCTTCAACTCGGCGACACCGAGAATGGCATGTCGTGTGCACTTGGATTTCTTGCCACGTTCCCAAAAATACAACCAAGGAGCACGGGCTATGGACCTATTGGGCTCGAGGGGCGGTTGACTTGCAATGTAAGCACCCTAGCGCGCGGATCGCTGGCCTTTGAAGCTTGCGCATCGCCGGGCGTGAAAAATGGCGGGGAGCTTTCAAAATTCAAAGTGCCTTAGCACGGGAACTTATTTGGCCTACGGCAAATTGCACGGCACCATGGGGCCTGAAATGGGCAAGGTCGTGAATAGAAGAAATATAGAGCGCTGACTATTGAGCGTATTGGCGAAGCAAATGTGCGGGTACCACCTGTCGAGGGGTTGCTAGCCTCGCGCGAACGTGGCAGATTTGTTAACCCCAAAAAACTTAAGTTGGTTGTACGAGGGCATGGATGACGTCGGACGGCGGATTTGACGCTAAAACCCGCCGGCAGGCGCACATCTTGTTGAAAGTCCATATTTCCTTGGGGGAAGGGCTTCCTTTTTTAACTTAGTTTGCTACAATGGGTCCCATTGAATGGGACACCGTACGGCAAAGTTAGGGGCTTTTAAGCCTCCCAAATTCTAGTTTTCCGGACTCAAGCCTACCCACGTTAAGCATCTTAACGGCACATGCTATCACACCCACGTGCTCCCATGTTTGCGAACCACATACCAGGATCATTAAAACTGCATGTTGTGTCGCCGATTTCGGGAACATTCACCAGCTAAAACGTGAAAAACTCAAATTCCGGGCGCCCGAATCAAGGTATGCCCAAAAATCGGGGCAAGGCCACAAAACCCTAATACATCTGATAGTTGCCGGGACGGGCCCCATTTGCGCCCCGCTTCCCCTTTTACTTCACCGTCAACACAAGTTTCGGTCCGCCTTTTCAACGAGCTAAACCGCAGTTAAACCCTTCATTCCCTATATGGTAAATATCCGCCCTACGCGAGAAGCCCTATTACACTAGTAACGGACTTTATGGGAAGAGTGTACACTCCTCCACTAACGTCCGGAGTCCGACTCCGGACTCCGAACACGATTTCGCATCTTCGCAAGTGAAACACGTAATCATGCGTAGATTTTTTTGAAAAGTCTTCTGAACTCCTAGGCAATGCTTTGTCGCCCACGATGGATTGCGCCAAACAATTCGGGGCCGCATTCGAGCACTACTACCGGCCGTGTGTACCTATCTGTAATTTGGGTTATCGCGCCCGCAGTCCCGCACCCGTGCGACGGGCTCTTTTATCAATTAGTCGCCGTTTTGATTGGACGAAATGAGTAACGGGCTCAAATTGCCGCAATATGAGTTATTGTATGACGGTCGCGCAAATATTATACATATGCGACGGAGGGGGGAGTTGTTGGGCAGTCCGTTGAGGGGAGACGCACGAAATCGCGTATATAGACTTACCGCCGATATGCGCGCCACCGAAGGGCAAGTTGCGTTCGGCCACATTATTCAAACGGTCACACCTTACTCAAATGAGCTCAGAACTTTTTACTACAGAAACCATTGGACATACCTTGATAATGCGCGTTGAACGCATGTACTCGCTGGTTCGGAATTCCGAAATAATCTTTTCGGCGAATTATTCTTTTTTCCGCGATATTGCGGCAAAGCTGAGCCGGTGTGCCAAGCAACACCCGTCGAATTCGGATCACCTAATGAGGCGATTTGTTCGGCGTTTGTCGATATATATGTTTAGCAATTCTTTATTCTTTCTGATTTACTAACCCAATTACCGACATTTCAAGCACCACCGTCAATGTAAGTGATGCGTCCCAAACGGCCGAGTTGGACCTCGCCCCTCGCCAATACCAATCGCCCTCGACCATTCGTGTCAAAGTGCATTGTTCATCCAAACTTGCATCATGTGGGTGTTTTCTCGCTTGTTTTCCAAGTACATCACCCGTGCATGAGGCGTGAATTTTCATGCTCCATTCACACACCCGCAAACCAAACCTCGCGCATTGAACACTGCATCCACGCCTCCAAATCGCCTCCAAGAAGTTCGTAAATATACTTAAGTGGCTCGCTGAGCAATATGCAGCTTAGTATGAACGCTTGCGCAGTGGCCGAGCGTGGCGCTGAAAACTGCGTGTGTCGTAAAAACACGTTCTTGGGAATTTATGGACTTAACTTGACAAATTTTACCGACTTTATTAGTCGCTTTAAGCTCGCGTCTAACCATGCCGAATGGCGGTTAACTGCTTGCTTCCCGGCTCTACTAAACTTAGGTGGTGCGTTGATGTCGTCGTGTATGACGTGGTGAGCGAGAGGGGTACGTATTCTTTCCTACCCTATGTTTAGCACAATTTTTCCCCGGAGTCTTATGTGGAATAGTGTATGATTCGGAGGCAAACATGAAGGTACCAAACAGGTACCCGTAACTTAATACGAATAACTTATCATTGCATGCTTGTATCCTTCACCTTGATAAATAGCTAAAGGCATGCTTTAAAAGTAATGATTATCAACAATTTACATGTATGGCTGAACATGTACCAAAACCCGTACCGGCGATCTTCACACAAGCTGTCTTGAGAATGCAGTTGCCTGCTCCATTAGTCCAAGGTCCAAACTTCCAATCCGTAAATCATGGGCATTTTCTAATAGTAAATTTAAACTTAGCAATGGAGGCATACTTAAGTACAACATGTTTTATAGTACTGCATGCAAACTTGCGACAGTAGTTATGAATAGAATGACATATTCAAGAGTGGTTTATCGTGGCTTCCATCATTGAATAATAATTATGTGTGCACGAGCACCGTCAGACGGATTCGGATTCATGAACATTTGTAGAGGTGGGGGATTGAGTAGGGTATCAGATGGTCAACGTCCTCACGTATGGAGAATCAAGCATCACATTGCATGGGGATTGCGAAAAATATTCGAGATGAAGTTGACAAGTGGGCATTATCCGCATGCACCAATGCAACGAGATGTTTGTGGCTGAGTTTGTTGGTACGTGCTTATAATCAAGAAATAACTTGCACGCCCAGAGCGCACAACAGCCTATCGGGGTACGTTCAGCGTTCCTACCCAACCGAAACGAAGTTATAATAAAGTATTTAGGAAACTTCAAGGGCTAAATTGGAGGGCGGGTGTGTGAATGTGTGGGCGGTGTGTGTGGGAGGGGGTACTATGTTGCCGCCGTTGCGAAACACCGATGAGGAAACGTAGACGCGACAACTAAAACCACGGTGCCACATCTTTCCTTTAAAATTTCCACCTACACGAAAATTGTATATCGTTGGTTGTGATGTGAAAATGATAGTCATATGCCATGGTTGATTTTAAAGTTTCTTGGACCGTGAGTCTGTGAGTTTTCAACTGAAATTGAAATTGACTTATTACAACCTGTCGCTTGCACTATGTAAGTGTTTATGGAGCCCTCCCACTATCAATCACTGCAGGTTTGCAGTGTCTGCAGTGTAGGGGATTTGACAAGTCCCCATCTTCTATATATCAAAGTAAGTACAAAATAAAACAGCGGAATCTACCATCAAAGAGTTTCCCATCGGAGAAAGCACAGGAAAAGAAGCCTCAGCCCGCGGTGTAGGGAGGCGGGCAACAACAAGCGCACCACCCTCATGCAGCGCTTCACGAAGATAGGCACCCAGCGTGCCATGAAGAACCACTACGAAAAACTATGCATGAGCTCACAACGCACGTCCCCAAGACAGCGACGGGAGGGGACATGTGTAGACCGCTGAACAAACATTTCATGCGGGCATAGTTTTTAGACCGCGAAGAGTGAGAGTCGGCCGCACCCAGCAAATTTGGGAGACGTTGGGCAACCACCAAAATGGTCAATCGATCGACCAAGCAACTCAGCCGCCATAGGAGCCGACCGACCCCCGTTCTAAAGAGCAAAGGAGTAACAATCATGGACAAACTCCGCAGACGGCGTCCCAACCGAAGATGACGTGCGAATGTCGGCCCCAAGCTTAGCCTTTTGGGCTCCCAACGCAAGATTGTCAAAAAGCGGTAGCGGAGCCCCGGAAGCAGGAACGCTAGCTAGAGTTCGTCCGT
Source organism: Tetraselmis chui (assembly GCA_026401115.1). Lineage (NCBI taxonomy): Eukaryota > Viridiplantae > Chlorophyta > Chlorodendrophyceae > Chlorodendrales > Chlorodendraceae > Tetraselmis > Tetraselmis chui. The sequence continues at coordinate 226,331 of JAPMLY010000065.1, forward strand.
GCACTAGTGACCGACCGTAGCATCTTCAGCCAAGTGCCGATATAAAGACACCAAATCGAACCACATAACATACCCAATGGAATCCCGAGATGCCCCATGCCGAGCACGGCGATCCTCCAAGTGCAGGTTCCGCCCCTTAACTCGTAACAGTTATCTTACGAAAGCGTTGCCTAATGGATGGCAACCTGTGACCAAATGAATTGTCTCAGATGGGGATCGCATATAAGGGGACAACTTCAAAGTTATGCCGTCAATATTTGAAGAACAACAAGGTAGGTACCTTTCTTGCGCATGTCGATTATTATGGACACATCACAGTCGTGCTGGCGTGAATGAAAAAGGCGTTATTGAGATGTTGGGCCGCACCAAAGGACACCAAGCTGGTGTTGTTTGAGGCTAATATTGGGAACATCCCCAATAACATCACAAGCTAAATGTCCGACTACATGTACACATTCGCTGATATCACTGGAGCCAATAAAGTATGGGCGTGGACACTCACAATCCAAGCACGTCTCACTGTGGCGAGAGTTTCATCCTTGCGGGCTGTCGTTGCATGATTGGGTGGCATCAACATGCGTGGCGTGTGGGGGGGGGGGGAGGGAGAAGGCCATTGTTGTTGGTGGATGTTACTCTACAACAATTGGAGTCCATGCATGGATGAGAGGGTCATAGCGAAAGAGTTCGATGGGGGCGGAGGGAACACAACAACAAAAATGGATGAGGAGGGTTGAAGATTGGAGGGTCGGTGAAATAGCCCCTCGCCTATTATTTTCACTAAATCCCGTAATGTGCGAATTTAATACATGTGCATTTCATGATCGGCACCACGTGACGGTGCATCCAATGTTTCGTTCTCACCTACGTCGGTAATACGTGGAATCCTCAAACACTGTTATTTTACTGATTTCGGCATTTGTCTTACACATGACCAAGCCCCTTCATTTATTTATTGAAACGTAAATACATCGTATTTTGGTTCAATCATTCATTGTTATTTCTGCCGGTTGATAATTATGCACTGCCTCTTCAAATTCAACCTTTTTTTATCTTTGAAGAGATGACCTCTTATTACAAGAAAAACTAGATGAGCACGGACAGGGAAAGTGGGAGGGGTAACAAAAGGGCAAGAGTGACAAGAGGATCACGGAATCCAAAGCACGGCAAAAGGAAAGCACTAAATTGTGCACAAGCCTAGTAGATCAAACTATGGAAACTCCTAGGCCACGCCGAGAATGCAACACGTGGAGGCGACAAGCGGCGCCTCACGCGCCGCTCGAGGAAGCACGGGGACGCTTGCGGCCCATGGCGCGGGTGAAGAGCGCCGTGGCAGGAGAAGGCATCCCGGCCGAGGAAGAAGCGGCCTCGACGCCGTCCGCAGCGGCGGACAAACCGCGCAAGACGTTGTCCGCGTGAGCAACATGGACGGCGAGAGAGACCTTTCGACGCCAGGAGGCCAACAACTTGCCCACATGCATCCCTTTAGATGCGGCTGCCTGCTTGGCTAGCTCCGTCAAGAAAGCCGTGGCGTGGCCGCCGAGAGTACCAAATTCCGTGACAGCAAAGGGAATGAAACGGATGTCGGGCCGACTCCTCACCCCTTCGGAGTACTTCTCGAACTTGGTCTTCTCAGCACGGCGGAGAGCGACTTCGGGTGACGGGGGGCTAGAAATGCCGAACAAACCGGAAACCACGGCATCAAGGGCAAGTTTTTAGCCCCGGATGCCGTGATAGTGCAAGACACCCACATCCGCGGGGAGACCGTCGTTGCCGTTGGGGAGTTGAACTAACATCGTGGGATCTGTGAGAACCTCGACGCCAACCCCGAGTGCGCCACGAGCCTCGGAGATGATTTCCGCAAGGGCCGTCACTAACCAAGAGTGAGCGGTGTGGACCGAAGCATCTCCACCGCATCGAGCCAAATGGTCCGCGAAAGCAGTGGCCCACGCATCGTCCGACATGTCTACACCCGCCGACGAGAACGCACCCCGCATAGCTTGAACCGAGAGATGGCAAGAAGCACAAGCAGTGGGAGAGCGTAGAGTAGAGAGGATGCGGGATGAGGGTAGGCCGAAGATGCGACAGACCGCGACGCGGAAAACTGCGTCGTAGTGCTCAGGGAACTTGTCACGGAGCTCGCCCAAGCGACCGGAAATAGGCGGGTCCGACCAAAAACGCAAGGGCGCCGTGGCCGAGACGAGATACAAAACGCCTAGACTCCGGCCGAGCGCGGTTGGAAAACGTGGGAACGAGCTTCGCGAAGCGAAGCAAGTTGACGCGCTCACTGATGTCGGCTTGTAGCTTTGGAAAGATGTCCGTGGCAAACGCCGAAAGGGGTATGAGGGAGGGTAGGCCATCAAGGGACCGAGAAATCTGCTCGTTGTTTGATCGGGCTTCAGCTACGCAGCCTACGCGAGCCACCGTTGGACGTTGCGGGGGGAGCATCGCCAAGGCTGTGGTTATCAAGGGTTCAGACTCGGCGAGAGCGTGAGAACCGCACGCATCATCTAAGCGCGCCCACGACGAAGCGAGTTCTAACGACCACATGGGTGCGTTGTCGCCCTCGTCTCCGTCCGGTGTACCGGGCCGTCGGGACACCGCTGTGGTCATAGCAGTCTCTAACCGTCCATACATGGTCGGCTCCATCGGAACTTCGTCTTGGGAGTCCCCGCGCACGCGAGCATCTTGTGCTGTAAGGAAGCGGATAGCTGAGCCCACTCCCAAACCGGCCGCTCCGACATGGGCCGCGTCCGCCAAGGCATTTTTTCTTTTCATCCACAAATTGTTATAAATACAACTATATATATTCTATCTGTTACAAGATCATTATTTAATTTGTTTGCAATACCGCCAAATTCGGCTACTCGGTAAAACTGGCGCCCCCAACACATGCTGCACGGTCCGCCTCTCGAACTGTCGGCCAATGTCACCAGTGCAATCTCCGTCATGGCCATACTGACCGTCCATGTCAGCAAAATAGCGGCGGTGGGGCGTCTTTTGCCTTCACAGCGCTATGTTCCCCGCCGCGGAGAGTGGGAGACTTTCGGTGCTGTTTACAAATAAGCGCGCTGCCGTGCTCACTCCATGCACAGCCTAAACCATATTTAGGATATCCTTCACTGGCGGCCGCCGAGTCGCCGATGTGGATTCGCCAAGCGTCTGCTGCTCTTCAGCACTGTAGCTTATGGATCTTTAGTCATGTTCTGGCCGTACGGTATGCATGAGGATGGCAAGGCGCGGCGCGACCGCTGCCCGCTTATGCATCCGCGTTGCGACCCCGCGGGCGTACCAGGAGCCGCACGAGGTCTCGCCTTTGCGGCTTTGCGCGAGAGACCGCGCATGACCTGGAGAGCGTCCATAATGGCAATACCCCGCTAGCGCGAACGACAAGAGAACGATCGCACGGCTTGAAAGTATATCCCCGGCCCATTTAGTCGACATAAGTACAAAATGCATGTGGCGTTTACTTCGGAGTATAACAAAACGAATGTGATGTCATACAACAGGTGCCGCTTGCCAGGTTGTGACACGCATTTTCGTTCGAATCCATAAATGCCTCCCAACTCGCCGTCGCGGCATTTCCATTTCAAGTGTGTGGTTTAATGTCATGCCTCGCCAATCACAGTTACAACGCTGGCCTGATGGGGGCCGCTCTCGCCCGGAGGGTTAACAACCACTAGCTCGACCCACAGCTGCTCCCAACTCCTCAGCTTCACATTGCGCGCCAGCACCGCCTTCCGGTAAAACCCCTGCCCTGCAAGACAGTCCTCGCAAAATCCGTCGACTGTGACGTTACCCAGCCGGCGATTTCCGCTTAGCTTGGATGTCCTCCTACCGGGGACGTACGAAGGGCGGGTTGCCAAGACGAGAGCCTGAATAAAGGCCATAGGGATGGACGAGTGGGTGTAGTACTCGAGCGAGATGGTTGGCGCGCCGCCTTTCGGTAGCCGGAGTACGAGCCGGGAGCCCGGTCTATCGGCCTGCGCCCACTTCTTTTCCCCGCCGGCGCCTCCCACGTGCACCGTCCAGCCGCGGCTAAACACCACAACCCCTTCCCACTCGGGGGTGCCCACCTGCGGGCAAAACCCGACGTGTCCGGACGACTTCTCCGCCTTCGGAGTTATTATCCGATCTGGCCTCCGAACCGCCGCCTGTTCGATAGCCGCGGCGGCAAGGCAGCCCTGAAGCGCGGAGTATGCTGGTGCTTGATGCAGCGTGTCTCGCCGGAGCTGGCCGTCGGAGATGTGCACCTTCATCGGGAACATCTTCTCTGTGATTTGGTCGAGAGACAGACTGGGTGCGCAGGCGCCGGTGAGGAGGGAGCGCAGGAGGGCGCACGAGTCGACGAACGTGACGTTCACTTGGCGTAGGAGAGCGGAGTCCGCCTCATCCTTTTTGAGCAAGTTCTGGAGCAACTCCGCGGCGGTCCTGAAGCTGTAGTTGGAAGCCCAGGGAGTGGTGGATGCCCCGGACAGCGCCTCGAGCTGCGGTAGCTGGCAGTGTTTGATTACAAGTACAAGCGGTGAGGTAGGAAGATCGAGAAGAGTCGCCAGCAGCTCGCGACTCGAAGGCTTCTGCGCGAGGTGCTCAAAGTGAACAAGCACAACGTCCGCACCTGCGTACGCCGCCGCTCCACAGTGCAGCAGGTGGCTGGGCTCGAATCCCCCAGCCACACCCCGTGCGTACTGGGGCTGCGAAAACTCAACCCCGGGGTGCTGCACAGACAGCGCGCGCACCATCGAGCGCGATGCTCCAAAGTCGTTCTCCCGAGCGACAGAGTTTCCTATCACGGACACCCGCAGCGTCTCTTTAAAGTCACCACCGACCCGCCCCGCCACCTTCTCCTGTAATCTCCATTTAAACTCTTCTAAGCCCCGGCCTATGTGAGTGGCCGTCTGAGCAGCGCAGCGAGAGGTCGCCAAGCACTGTCGGTCGTTCAGCTCGGCGCGCCCCTCCGCACGCCAGCCCTGAAGCGGATGCGCATGCTGCTCCCCCCTGGCGGCCCCAATAATCGCCACCGCTACGAGCACGGCGAATACAACCCGCGAGCCGAACATTAGGTTATGTTCATTAGATACTGTTTGATTATGGGCCTTATCACGAGGCCGAACGTCGTAACTGGCGTGAAGTCGGCCATACTACAGTCACAACATCTTTCCCGGACAACAGGTCCAACTCTGTCGACGGCCTCGCAGGACACGAACAAAAGGACATGGGCGGCATGTCCCACCCGCTTGTCGGGCACAAATTTTTTGCGGGCAAATATGAGCGAACGAGCTGTGGCTCGCGCGGACTGAATAGTTAGAGGAGGAAATATACGATGAAGAGTACCCGTACAATGTGACACTTCGCATACCTCAGAACAATCATCAATTGTAGTTGCGGATTAATGCAGAAAGAATGCGCGAGAGGGTCACACTTCGCAATCTAGCTACTGAATCCCGTCTCTCCATCGACCGCGCTGCATGTGGTCCCCACCCTGAAGTTCATACTTAACTCCTCATTTGTTATGAATCATTAAGGCGGATGCAATTGAATTTGCACATTGACATCGATGTTTAAGAAATTATTATCTATATGTCCTCATGTGGTGGGATCGCCAATTTATGTCGTCGCGCGTCTTGACCACCGCGTTCGATGGACCCGTTTGATTTATAGACGCCGCTACTGACCTTGTAGTGCGCATTTTGACATTTAAAGTGCGTGCGGTCAGTCGAACGCCCGTCTATTCATCAATCGCCGACAAGTAGTCCCCATCCCGAAGTTCGTACTTAATAACCCCTCCTTGCTTGCGAATCATGGATGAAGGTCAGACCAAATTTGCAAATTTGAATTAATGTTTAGGACTTTTTCACCCATATGTTCCGCAAGAAGGAGGTTGGATCGCCATGCGCCGCTGTTATTCAACATGGATGGCAGCGGAGCAACGACAGTCACGGGGTGCGAAAAGGCATAGACCGGAAGACTTTACCGGTAAGCAAGCTAATTGTTGAACAACAATCGATCGCTTAATGAAGTTACGGGGCGCGGTTGACGTGGATACTAGCGCGATCGTTCGTTGTTAGTTCTTTAAATATGTCGAGTGACAATTGCGAGTCGTAAATTCAAATATTTCGAACTGCCATCGCTATAGATTCTAGCTCGTTGACCGGTGTCGACGACGCCTCCAGTCCTCCGCGGACCGTCGACCGTATGCTGTTAGCGCATGCTACCGACTTCGTGGCTACTAGCCGTGTCGATCATGGGGTTGCCTCGAACCGGATGCCTCCCGAGGGACGACCACCTCAAGTTGTCACCGCGGCTCCGCATCTCAACATTGAGCAATTGCATCACTTACTGACCATGGAGGGGGTCGCCCGGAACTCGAAGCTAGAGCGAGTAGAGAAAGAGAATCTCGACATGAAAAGAGAGCGGACAAGCTTTAAGGCGAGGCTCGTAAATCAACGGCGCTACCTAAAGGAGGTCCAAGAGGCCCAAAAGCGGCTCGCCACAAGTAATGAAGCAACGAAAGCAGCCAAGGACCGGGCTAAGGTGGTTGTGGAGACTCCCGACTCCCTCAACAAACAGTTGGACGTTGCTCATAAGGACATGAAGACGGTATTAAAAAACCATGAAAGCGTAATCGCGCGTTGCTCGCCGGAGGATCAACTACGACAAGCCGAGTCGTTGGACGCTGGCCACGGACGTCAACAAGTTGACGGAGTACTTCGCGGAACTGTTTTGCTCCGACTGGCTGAACTTCGACGCCACGGGCGAGAAAGGTGGAGACGATCCCGCTAACCGCAGCAAGGCGGCCTACCCTACTAAGGTCACCGGTGCGTTTTGCGAAACACACCAAGAACTTAGAGATGGACGAGATGCTGAGCGGGAGTGTCATGCGCAAAATCGAGGATGATATCGTGGAGTGCATCGCCAATTTCTATTTATGACGATATTGTTGCCGACTTGTTTATTCACGCGGGCCTAAGTACTCGGCAGTACTAGAAGGTGGCGAACCTCATTAGCTATGTTCATAAGGACATGCGGGTGGTAAAAGTTAGACTGCCGTACGGCACGTGCTTCCCCAAGCTCGCCTCGCTTGCTATCATCAACAGACGGTTACATGGCTTGATGACATACCTAGGCATGGGCAAAGGAATCCTTAAAGCCGCCATGAGTGACGCGAAAGCTCTATCAATATCGCGCACTCGGTGGCGAGATGCGAACGGGCGGGACTTCATTATTCCCGGGACCGACAACTACGTGCAATTTAAGCTTCTCGGGGACGCATGTGGCATCTTCAAGAAGAACAAAGTAAGGGGGACGTCCATCGTCTTGAAGACAATTTACGATATCTGTGGTTGAGATGCGGACGCCCATGCGGACGAGATTATGCAGAAGTGCGGAGTCAACACCGTCGACAACATCTTTATTTTGGGGTTTTACCTGGAAGACAAGTACAAGGAGATCGTGGGGAAGCTACCGCAACTGGCGGCGATGGTTTCGGAGCTGATGTCTGACGAGGGACTAGAGGTAGATGGCGTGAGGTACACTTTCAAAGTGACTTTTGGAGTTATGTTGGGTGATGCTTGGTGGGTTGTGTGCTTTCTATCGATTGTATATGCATTGTTAAGTGTTTTTCACATTTGCTACAAATTCATCCTCCTATTCGCCCGTCGTGCACTTGAGATAATATTTTATGATAGTCCATGACATTTCATATAAGTTGGTGTGGAAGTCATGCCTCCGTGACGCTGTCGTGCATGTTTGTGCGTTTCCAGTTTAATTTGATTTGTCTATTAATGTGTGTTTTCTGTCGATTTTATGTGCATCATTAAGTGTTTTATTCACATTTGCTGCAAATTCGTCTTGTTGTTCGCCCGTCGTGCAATTGAGATGATACTTTCTAGGAAAAGCCCATAACATTTCATGTTAGTTGGTGTGGAAGTCATGACTCCATGACGATGTCTTGCATGTTTGTGCGTTTCCGGTTTAATTTTGATTTGTCAGTTAATGTATGTTTTCTGTCGATTTTATGTGCATCATAAAGTGTTTTTCCACATTTGCTACAAATTCATCATGTTGTTCGATCGTCGTGCAGTTGAGATAATACTTTCTAGGAAAAGCCCATAACATTTCATGTTAGTTGGTGTGGAAGTCATGACTCCATGACGATGTCTTGCATGTTTGTGCGTTTCCAATTTAATTTTGATTTGTCAGTTAATGTGTGTTTTCTGTCGATTTCATGTGCATTATTATATCTTTTTCATTTGAAATTTGTGGTGAATATGTTTTGTATTGTTCAACCCTGATAGGCGACCTAAAGTTCTTGAACAACACCCTTGGGCTTAATTGGTGCTCTAGAAACTTTCCATGTATCCACTAGAAGGTATTGAGGGCTATTATGCATTTGAAGTCTTCCGAGCGCTATGAGACTGTGGGGTCAAAGACCGCGGACCACATGGAACCAAGAATGTTGGCCGAGAAAATCCATCTTGCTCACACCCCCTCAGGGCAAAGCACCGACCACCATAGTTATTGCGCCTCCGAATGTGATGATGGTGAGGGTTGCGCATCGTACGTTTGTCCGGGATACAACGAGTCTATCGGACTTGACCACAAGGAGCAGAGCACGCTGCCCCTACCACGGAAGACCAAACCCGGCCCTAACGACTACGCGAACCCCCATTCATTCACCATGTTCCTCGAACCCTTCCTTCGATGGCTCACACTGGGCAGCCGAGGATACCGCCCGGGCGCCTTTACGACTAATGCCGACCCCAACGAGCCTACGGTAACGTACCCGGACAGAGCTTCGCCGACGACCTTCGCCTCGCCACAGATTTCCCCAGCACCAACATGTCCACCCATCTGCAAAAACTCTCTTCCTCCAGTAAATACACATGCATGAGTGTCAATGCGCAGAAGTCTTGCATCTAGGACGCCCAATGAAGTTAAGGTAACGCCCTCTCCCCCGCCAACTACTCCCTCCTCACCGCCTGCCTCCCACATCTACGCGTTCTCGGCCACGTCTCGAACTCCCCCATCCCCTCCATCGACCCGTCGAATACCTACCGGGGCCTCAGGGTCAAGCTGAGCACCGCCATTACATTCACCAAAAACTGGCGGGAACTCAAACGCACAACCACATGCCTCATTAACGCCGTTTCCACTTCCCTATTAACCCAGTCCCGCAAAATCCAAGTCACCCGAGGCCTCCTCATTGGTAAGCACTTCACCCTCTAACTCGGTCTCTTCAGCAACTCCCAACTCGGCACCCTCGAGCGTCAAATCGGGAGAGCGCTCCGCTTCGCTGTCACAGAGGAACGTAATCTCCCCCGCACAGCCCTTCACCGCCCCACCACCGACTTAGGTTATGGCCTCCTATCCCTAAAAGCACACGCGGCGCAACTCACGGCATGCCACTTACACAAAATCATGAACGCCTCCGGCTACCGCGGCCACATGGCCCGGACCCACATTCACAACATCTCCACCTTCTACAAGCATTGGCCAATAGAATCTATCATGACACGCGGTTACGCCCGCCCGCCCTCCGCTAATTGGTCTGAGCCCAACGCGACGCCGGCGCTATGTTCCACCAACTCCCCTCCATGTTATTCACCAACCCCCTCGCCTCCAAACTCCGCGACCACTAGTCCCGTCAAGATGATACCCTCTTCACCTCACTCCGCGACAAGGTAACACACATCACTGACCCCTACACTTACAAGCAAGCATACTGCGACTTCACTTCTTGCCACACACGCATGTTTCTCTACTCCCGCCTCTCCCTTTGGAGCAACTCTGTCACCACTTGGCCATAATTCCTTCTTCCGGTCTCCGACACCTCCGTCCTCCTCGAAGCCTACAAATCCGTCTCTACCTTAGAAGCCGCATCTGACCCCCGCTCCGTCCCCATACGCCTTTTAGCCGCAGTCCTCACGGAACACATCGACACCCTACATAATCGCGTCCCCATCCCCCGTCACAGCCCCAAACAAGCCACACTCTCAATAACAGTCATCCATCCTTTTTGGCTACCCCTCCTCCTTCCCCACCTACCACGCCACCTCCCCACCCTCACGTCCATAATCCACCCACCCCACCTCACCACGCGCTCCAACACAGACCCTATCACACACATCGACGCAGAATACCTATCGCCCTCGGACACCCCTTACCTACCCCCTGCGATGTCACAAGCATTTTCTCCAAGCATAAGGATATAAAGTACGGCCAAACCTTGTACAAGGTCTTACGGGCTCCGAAACGCCTCACGGAGTGTCGATTTTTGTCAGTGCGTGCTTGTATACGCATCCACTTGTGCATGTATATATGCGTGTATGTTTGTGTTTGTGTCTGCTTGTACATGTGAGTGTGTCTGCGGGCGCGCGTGTGTGCGTGCGTGTGTGTGTGTGTGTGTGTGTGTGTGTGTGTGTGTGTGTGTGTGTGTGTGCGTGGGGGATGGGGGTGCGTCAAATGATAAGTGTGTACGTGCGTGTCTAAGTGCGTGCATATAAACCCAATACATCAACCCATCCCCACCCCCTAACACGGCTCCATGTGCGAGGGACCCCTGCATCCCGAACCCACCACCTCATGTCGCACATGCCCGCACTTCCCCATCCACTCCGACTACCGCCCATCTCAGGGGGCCAACACATGGCGTTTCGACTACAGCGAACGCGGAAAGACTCACGACCCCACCCGCCTACATGATGTCCAATGGGCTCCATGCCTCTAACTCGACAGAATCAACAAACGACCCCCATTCCACAACGGCTTCACCCCCGATACCACCCCCATCCTTCCCACCCCCGGACCCTCCCCATGGACTCACCCCCTCATCACCTTCAAGCACAACCCCGTCAACCCAAACCTTGACATGCTCCAACACGCAAATTGATTGTACACACGGACCCCACATTTCTTGACATATCCATTGTTTGCACCCCTAACGGCCACGCGGTCACAACCCTGTCAAGCCCCCGCATCCGCCCTCTCTACCAACTATTCCGCCCCAACCTTACCCACCGCACATTCGAAGAAGAGGTCTACCACCTCCTCACCCAACTTGGCTCATGCTCGTAAATCCACTCACCCACCCTCGCCGTCACCACACGCAACCTTTGGGCCACGCGAGAGAACCTCACCTCCGCCCTCCGGAACACATTCCATACGCAAACCGTAATATACTCCGACCCCCTATACAAGTCCCTACACTCACACACCTACCACTCACTATATCCGGAAGATGTCGTCTTATCTTTCAGCGGGAGTAACGCCCTTCATACCTGGCACGGCACCAACATCGATTACCCGGAGTAGGACCACGAATGCATGCGCAGCGCCATGGAACACGCAGTCACCCGCGGCCACACCATCTCTTCTCACTCCCGTACTAGCGCTACCATCCTCATCCCCCGATCAGAACAAACCCTTTATTGACACTCCAAATACATCAAGTCACCATACACACGCCACCTTTACATCCTCCCAATCGACGCAAACTCTTTCCTCCCCCCCCGTCCAACACACCGACGCCCCACCCCCACGGCCTCCGGCACACGCTCGAAGATAATCGTCTACCTCGTCTCTAACCACCTCGCTCTTTCCTCTCTACCCCCACACACGGCCATGACCACCCTCCACAACACGCCCGAATCCATATACGACAAACACCTTCCCACCCCCACCATCACCCCACCACTCCCAACCCCCTCAAAACCTTCACACCACACTCGGTCGGCTGCTACTACCTTCCTTCAAACCCCACTCACTGCATCACCTAACCCCCCCCCCCCCCCATGAACGCACGACACTAATCTAGTCCCCCACATAAGGCGTCCTCGCTTGGGAATGGTAGGACATCGTCTACACGGCCGGCTCCAAAAGGGAGGATTGCTCTCTACTTGGAGCGGCCGAAACCCACCTTGCTACGGACACGAACGTCAAGACTATGGGGACCACCACTCCCCCTCCCACACTGTCAACCGCGCAGAATTTGCATGCATCGGCATCAGTTTCCAACTAGGCCACACTCACCTCCTCACCGACAGCGCAAGCTCACGACGCCTTATCCAAGGATTCGTGCGCTTCCCCACCGCTTACTTACATCACGAATCAATCAACCTAGTGATCACCCATACCCTCCACACCAGATGCACAACCGGCATCCGCACCCACCTCAGCAAAATCAAAGCACATAACCACTCCCTCGGTGACGACCGCGCGGATGCACTAGCCAATCGAGTCGCAGATGGATACCATCCTAACACGATTCATTATAGCACGGCTTAAACGTATATATCGGCAACTCGACCATGCCCTACACACTCATACCCCAGCTACAAGGTGAACCAACCTAAAAACAGACACACACAAATACAACATCAAACACACTTATACACCCCTTTCAAGCACCACCGGACACGGCGCTCTCCTTACCCGTGCCACCTTGACGGAGCGGACTTCTTGTTCCACAAAAAGCACACCTCCCCCACCAACATTCAGTTCACACAAAAACATGAATTTACTTGGGGGATGCATAACACCCGCCGCCTTTTCTCGCACAACCCCACCCTCCGCTGCCCCATGTGTGGACAATTCACCAACAACGGACACATGGCAGGTAACTGCCCCTCGATGTCGGGCCCTAGACAAGACCGGCGTAATAGCGCCCCCAGCTGTTTCTCTCCCTCATGGAACGCCACAACGGTACACAGTGGGAACCATCACGACAAGCTTCGGTAATAAACCCATAAAATTCTTTGCAAATCCGTTCCCATGTTAGAGTTGGGAACGGATAGTTACACGTAGGTCGTGCCGGCCCCACAAGGGGCCAGCTGTGGTGACTAGAGAAGTGAGAGGGGAGAGATGGCGGCCGGCGAAGGCACCGGTAGGGCCGGCCGACCGCCACTAACAGGGATAGAGTACCGCTAATAGCATAACACTAAGTACTAGGATGACAATAGCTACCTTGTACATAAGCACTAGGCAACGGGATGCTAGTGCTAACACCCCCCTTCAAGGTAGCCGAGGTCTTGACGTCGTCCTAGCTTGCGTCGAGGAAGGTGCCATCTTGGTCGAAGGTGTAGTGCTTGTAGCGTGTGTCTTAGGCCGGGTAGGTGTAGCGACATGCGCTCACATGAACGTGCCGCTACCGGCGAGTTGCCGATATGAAGCGGTTCCAAATGTACTGCGTAATGTACTATTCTGACATGTAGCGGGAAAAACTGTCCACGGGCGAATTAGCCGACGCGTGAGAACGACCGGCGAGGAAGAAGCAAAGCCAACATGGTTGTTAGGAGCGTGTAGACACGCAGAAGCAAAGACGGGCGGTGCTCGTGTTGACTCCCCCCTTTCGCGGTGGGAAAGGTAAGCTCGCCGCTAAGTTAGGTGAGCATTGCGGCGTTGCCTCGTGGAAAAACGATAACATTACTAATTAAAGTACGCACGGGCCGAATTTTCGCGGGTCGGTTTTAAACAACCACATCCGGTCGAGAGCATCGGTAGGCTGAAGGCTAGGTGAGACTGAAAGCTTGGTGGGGCGAGCGTGGCGCCGGGCGCTTTACACACGCTCTTCTCCTTTTTACGTGGGAGATGGTAGGATAGTCGCGGACAACCAGCTCGAAGGCGAAGCGTGGTGTCGGTGGGACAATGAATTACTAGCGTGGCGCCGAGCGCTTTACACACGCGCTACTCTTTTTTACGTGGGAGTAGGTAGGACTAGCGTGGAGCCGAGCGCTTTACACACGCTCTTCTCTAGTGTAACTTGGTGGAGGGCTCATAACCTATTAGAGTTGGGAACGGATAGTTAAACGTAGGTCGTTCCGGCCCCACAGGTGGCCGGCTGTGGTGACTAGAGAAGTGAGAGGAGAGAGACGGCACCGGCATGGCCGGCCGACCGCCACAAATAGGGAATAGAGTACCGCTAATAGCATAACACTAAGCACTAGGATGACAAATAGCTACCTTGTATATAAGCACTAGGCAACGGGATGCTAGTGCTAACACTCCCCCACTCCCACCCACACCCCAGTGACATGCCTACCCGCTTAGTAGTTGTCAACGAAGGCTTATTCCACGACTTTCTAACCTTCTACCCCGTTGTCCTCCTTGACGACATGTTGCCCCCCTCG